>JANSTT010017297.1:0-17651 GCA_026745375.1 Platyura marginata
AAAGACACTATTTTCCATGAAAATCCATTTGCGTTCCAAATTACCTGCCGTGTTCCGACTTACCTGCTTTTACCTTAAATTAAGTGCATGGAGAAAAATCACTTTTTAGGATTTTTTGAATAATTATTCAGAATTAGGGAAAATATTGCATTAAACTTAAAGGACTTGTAGAGGGCTATCCAACGAAGAATTTGATGTATCATACATATGGGTTTGACGCCCCTAACACACCCCCAAAATTGTTATCAAATTCAAGTAGAAGTACCTTCTTATATTTGAATGTTACTTTATTTTTATCAGGTAGTTGTTTACTCTTTGCCTGCAATCATAAATGAAGAAGTGAACTCAGCTTAACTACAGATTTTGAAGCAAATAATAATAATAAATAACAATAATAATAAGAAAAACAATGACAATTTTTCATTGATAACAAATTGTCATTTTGTGTACGCCTTCCATATTATGGTGCGATAAGATTATTATTCACTTTAAATATTATGAAACAATTTCTTCTTAAGTGTACAGTGTACATACCTAAATCTAATATTTCTCTTTGTGCCTGTGTCGAAAAACCAAAACAGATAATGTGTCCAGAAATTCAATGAAATATTTTCAAATAATCTTACCATTTCTGATAAAAGAAATCGCATCAAATTTGAAAAAAAAAATTGCTCATCTGTCACAAGTGTACATATTTGGTATGGATGATCTGACAACAAATACTTCAAGCATACTTAATCGTCACGTAGAATATTGAAATAAAAAAATATGAATTTCAAGCATAGTCAGATTCCGTCTTTAGTTTTATTTATTACGTAATAAATAATACGTAAAAAATTTCCGTGGAAAATCCCTTTCCACTTTTTCCGGGTAGATTCTTACTGCTGATGGAGCAGAAGTGGCACTCTTGCCAATTCTTGAGATTATTATTTATTACATGTAGACTTTCCCTTTGAGTATGGTAGGGGATAGATTTATGCCACTCTTAGGTTTGGAGAGCCTCTTACAAAAATTTCAATCATTTCAGTACTTAACATGAAAAGATTTCTTAACAAATGGAGAAAATTATATGAAAAGGAAGAAAGATGGTTATGAGTTTGGAAAGGACTATTTTATTTTAAACATTTTTCAATTTTTTTTATTCATGTTGATGCAAAAAAAAATTTCTGCAAGAAACTTTTGTATAGTAATATGTGGTTTTGACAATTTAAAATTTTGTCATTTAGTGGAAGAAAACACAAAAAAATACGTTTTTCACAAAAAATTTGTACGGTGATGGTTGGTGGATTTTGCCCACCAACCAACCCTAGACACATTTCAACCAACCAAAAAAAAATTCAACCTTCTAGCTCAACGCGTTCTTGAGTTATCGTGTTAACAAGCGAGCTATCCGAGTGACCAACATTTTTATTTCATTTTTTTTGTTTCGTGGAGAAAACATACAAACAAGCGAAAAAAATTGAAAATTTCTACAATTCCAATTCCTAGATGTCGATGGAAAATTGTGAAAAATGTTGAAACTAAGCTTTTGTTAATTTTAGAATTGATTTTCGTAGACTTCTAAGTAGAAAACTAATGGAGAAATAACCACAAATACAATTTTAGGTTTAGGTTTCTTCATTCGTATTATAAGTATGGACTAAGTCTCAATCAACAAACATCACGATACAGTTAGCTGATTCATTAATTATTCAAATTATTTTATTGCGATTAATCATAAATATAAAGATTAGCTGTTCAAAAATAAAATAAATTATCTTCAACCTAGAAAAATACTATATTTATCTAAAGTTGTCATAATCGAAAGCATAGAATTTATGATTTCAACCGAATTCTCTCATTAAATCATTTGCATATATATTATTGATGTGTTGTTATTATTTAAAATAAAATTCTGCCTATATTTCAATTATAAACATATAAACACATTTTTAAATTGATAAAACTATTCGTATATGCGTCACACCATAGTCATGATGTGGTCAAAGTTTAATATGCGAAGAAACGAAAAAAATTATTTATCCAAAATTCAAAGCAATAAAATTAACAAAAATGTTGCCAAAATACTTTTCGCCTCGAAAACATGTTTTAGATTAAGTTATAGCGAGTCGATTGGTTTTTGTAATTGTAAAATGTAAATTTGGACATTCGTCAACAAAAATCTATCAAAAACACGTTTAAAAATTAATAATCTCGCGGCTAGTTTTATTTGGTTGCTAATAATTAATGTTTAAGTATGGGTATGTACTAGGTACAGGTATTTTTAAGCTTTTGAGACTGTTTATAGTTTTAAAATCTAACTAAATGTAAATATAAACAACAAAATAGCTTTGCTTTTGTGTTGCTTGTTACGTAAGCTTTATGTGGAGATTGGCTACGTCTTTAAATAAGTAGGTATACACTTAAGTATGTATAACACAGCTAGGTCAATGATTGTTTAGTAATTTAGTTATAATATATATACTTATCCTAGTAAGTTAAAAATCTTAAGGCACTTACAATTAAAACAAAAAATTGAAAAACTTACCCGTACCACCTCGTGTTAATTTGTCCTTTCCCTTGCCCGGGATGGACGTTGAAGCCCTTGAACATTTTAGTAACATATTTACTCGGATTAAATACTAAACGTACGTTATCAGTTCCTATCACTGCACAATGCATGTGAAATTATCAAAAATGTTATTTTATTACTTATGGGTACTCTTCTGTTTATTTTATGACAAAAAAAATATTTGTTTAACCGATTAAAAATTTGTGTGTACAAAATACAGAGATGAAAAAAGAAAATCTTTATTTTTCTGTCTAACAATATCCGCACACGCAACTTTCTGACTTTGGCTCTGCTTTAATAATTGAAGATCGCGCACACAAATAATAGAAATGCTACATTTGTGACGTCAGAGCCAGACTGATTTTTTTTTTTTTATATCAAAACATTTATTTTGTTTCTCAAGTAATTGGATGCCTATATGGCTGATGGTGGCGATTCATTAACACTTTAGAACGTTTATTATTATTATTGTACTGTATTTAAATTTGTTCAAATACAAAAAGATTACAAAAATATGTATTTTTCTTTAAATTACTACGATTCGATTACTTCTTTTTTGACAGACGTGACGCTCTTTCTCGACACTGGACAGGGGAGAAAAATTGATGAACTTGAACGCCATTTTGTAAACCTTTTGAATTAAAGCTGAAATTAGACTACGTTCAAATCTTAAAGTTTGCCAGTTCGAAAAAAAAAATATTGTAACAATAATTATTAATTTAACAGAATTGATATTTTTTTTACAAAACTCATTTTGATTTATAATTTTAATGGAATTTTAATTACGCTCGTAATGCAAGTTGAAAAGTTTTTATGCCCCTTGTTGTTATTTTGAAAACTTCACATCACTAAAACGAGAAATTTAATCAGAAGCAAAATTTATGCTTCCAATTTTGATTTTGCCGGTAATATGTGTTCAACCCCTGTTTCTAATTTTAGATCCCATATACCACGTGATCTATCTCGCAAATACCTTCAACTCTACTACTAAATCTATGATTTGATATTATGTCGATAAAACAGATTATTTATTTGTTTTGACATTTCATTTTTGAGCGAAATAATTCGTTTTTTAGGAAAACATTTTTAAATGTTAATGTAAATTAATGAAATCATTAAAATATGCCTCAAAAAACAATTCCAAAGTGTTTACAATGTGAAAATACCTATTCGCCAATGTGGCGTAACATAGAAAATGGTCAAATATGTCAGACGTGCTATGAATACAACAGAAATCATATGAAAAATGATTTGGAACCTGACGCCAACGATAATTCCAATAATGGTCATGGCGAAGAGAAAAAACTTCGGAAGAGTACGCGAAGTACACGGTACAAATCAAAAGTAACAACGATAACGGCCAAAAATCAACCCAAAGGTCGGAATCGTCGGAATATCTTCAAAAAGCAACCGATAAAGACTCCAGTGTTTCATGCAACAACAACATCGGTGGAGAATTTATTCTACAATGTATATTTGATTTAAATTGTTTTGTTAAATTTATAAAAAACATTCTTTTTCACATAGGATTTGTACATACAAATTGGCGACATCGTATCGTTGATCGATTTTGAGGATAATACATACTATGCCCAAATACGAGGACTGCTAGTTGATTCGTATTGTGAAAAGTCAGCGGTGTTAACGTGGCTTATTCCAACCAAAGCCAGTCCACCACCGAATGAACGATTTGATCCTAGTACATATCTTATTGGTTAGTGATATCTCTTATCAATATTAAATATTCCAATGTGACTTTTATTTTTAGGTCCAGATGAAGATTGTCCACGAAAATTATCTTGTATGGAATTTATAATGCACGCCCCCAGCGACTATTACTTCAATAAAAATATGCCATATCCAACGCCGGATAGTGAGGATTTGTCGAGTGCTCCGAATGGTTTTATTTGGACAAATATGAGTAATAGTGCCACATAAACGTTTCAAGATATTAATTTTAATTTGGCGGTTTGTGATTGATGTAAATACAGGTAATATAATTTAAAATAATTGTTTTTTAACTGGTTTTTTAGTCTTGATTTTAATGAAGTATATACGGACTCTACTATGTTGGCTATTAGTTAAGTAACTCGCATTTTTCAGAAGTGTGGTTTCAAAAATTTCTTCACTAATTTTTTTTACCGAAGTTTGACTAGTTTAAAAAAAAACTTGCTTTAAAGTTAAATTTTACACTCGAACCCATCATTTCTGTATAGTTAGTTTCATTGAAGGAAAAGCTATAACATTGGTTCAGGTACTCAAAGCTCTTATTGAAAATATCTTTTCGATCGTTCAGTTTTGTCGAGCTATAATGATCAACACCATTCGTTGTTCTTCTCTTCTTTTGTGAGATTTAATACCAAGAAAAGGAACTGGAATGGTACAGACTCAAAACGACTCGGTTGCCCCTAGATTTACAGTTATTACTGATGAGTGGTGGCTATTAAGGATAGACTGTCCATGTACTTATTCCCGACGAAAAGTTACGATACACCTTATAGGAAATAATATCCGGCTCGAAAGACCAACATATCTATATTTTTATACCCGTATGATTATGTATGTTAATCAAAGGGTATTATAACTTTGGTACGGAGTTTGTAACGCCCCTTAATACTCGTCGAAGATAAAAACACCATTGTTGTGTTTCTCGTGAAATTATAAGTCGAATTGAGCATGTCCAGATTCCAGCTAAATGACCGAAGCTACAAAGCTATTGTTTTTGGAGCAAATCGGACAAATTAAAGGGGAGGCTGTGGTACCTAATTTTTATATAAACCATTCATTTACTCGAAAGGTAGTCGGAATGTAGAAAAAATGAATATGACAACAATTATAGAGAATATAAAAATGAACATTTCATTCATAGACCAAAAAGTTCACGACATACCGGTATGACGTTGTAGTTAATTTTTTGTCAATTCTTGGGCTTTCAATGATTTGTATTCAATTTACTCAATATATATTTGTTGTACAGACAAAATAGACACGAACAAAGTCGTATGAGTGTATATTGTAATCGGCTAAGTCAATTATTTCCTCTTTACTGGTTCTACTTCTTAACTTTTATGAAGACTATAGATTTCTTTCCTTTCATTAATAATTTAAGATATTCAACACATATGAAAAAAAAAACAAATAAATACTCACCCTGTACTTTGTTATATACAAAAACGTAACATTCAAACACACACAACCACCAAACATAAAATATACTCTACAATCATGTTTCGTTAATAAATATAGCGCCGTTAACTTTTACATTAACTTTTTACTTGGTAGTCTTTTCACCTTTTCGTAAAATCCGCGTACAGTAAGTAAATACTGACAGAGGCACAGGTAGTTGTTGGTTGGTCGGTGTCTGGAATGGTATAGCGTGCGATTGTTTGAAACGAAACTGAAAAATATCAGCTTTTTTTTTAAACATTTTTTTTTTGTTCTTCTTATGGTGAGAAAAAGTTTCTGTACGTTGAAAGAAATAAAGGTGGCTGGTTAAAAGAAATTTTTAAATTGAGTGCATATATAAAAAAGTGGCAAAAAAAAGTTTTATCAAATTTAGTGCCCATATTGACATTATTGGTAGAGAGTTTGTTGACTTTACTATCACAAACTACGTCATATTACTACTCCCCAATATGAAAAAAAGGATCAATACTTAAACATTGTGGTAGTCATACAGGTGTAGAGAAGGGTACGTTTAGACAAATATAACATTTTCGAATGACGTACATTTTTTGCTTATCTCGGATCACTCTCTAAAAACAATTTTTTTTTTCAAAAACAAGCAGAAATGCAAGATTGCAAATGCATGAGCGCAAAAAAGTTTTGCGCATATTTTAAGACGTTTCTTATGAATACGATGATGGTAAACATTCCAGACATATGATTAAACTATGCATTCGGGTGTGCCGTGATTTAAGAGTAGATAAAAAAAAATAATTTTGTTGTATTTACACTTTAAAAGTAATTCGTGCGTATTACTTGAACAAGAGTTCAATCAACATAGCTTTTACTCTCCCAGTGAACAACATTTTAAACGCACAATGATTCATGATTTAAAGTTCAATTTTTGTGTTTGAATTGGCCCACCTTTGATTTATCCAGAGTTTTAAAATTTATTATTTTCAAATAATGCCTACCAAATATTTTCCACTTAAATACAAAGCACAATTGTTGCACATTTTGTGTTCATAGTGAGTCAACGAACAATTTTTGGACATTTTTACTCGTTTTAGTCGAGACACTTTCAATTATCGAAGGTTATGAGATCAATATTTCATAATTTAATTTAGAGCGACCAGAAGATGAAAGGGCATGAAATGGGGTATTTTGCACTGCATCAATCTATCAATAAAAACCGCCAAAATAGTTAAATAAAATAGAAAAATACATGGCAATCAACTTTTGTTCTGATAAAATTATCTGCCACAAGTGGAACACAAAAAGAAAAAGAAAAATATTATAAATATTCAACGTTCCTATAGGTTCAAGAGGAACTCACCCCAACTTATTTCAATCTAAATAAGTTCTGCAGACATCTGTACTATAAGCATACTGTTTACATTCTTTTAATTATTTTCTTTTTTATTAATCCAATCCAATACTGGATGCCAATCAATCAAATAAATTTTACAATTCCTCATAGTAATTTTGAACATCTCCCAGAGGAAAGGGGTGAGGAAACAATGATTACGTCTCACATAAGCTACAACACAATATACTTATTTTCTTCCAGCGTTTTGCGGCCTAAACTTTCACCAGATAAACTGTTTATAAGAAAAATTGTCCTTAAGATAAATTATCCGTAAGAATTTCTATCAGAGATATTGCTAAAAGAATATATTTTTTTAAGATAAATTGTTTAAGATAATATCCCCCTTATATTCCCTTTGTGTTTCCTTTACATTCCCCTTATTAAACACAAATCTAGTTATAAAATGTATGTGACCTAGAATTTTTCACTCCGGTCAGATTGTTCCTATCCCAAAATTGTTATCAAATATTATCAATCAACAAAATATCAGCAGAACAATTTTAAATCCAACATAAAATGATTTTTAACGATAATTTAAAAATATGTTTCAAATGTGCAATCTTTTTGTGTGTGTGCGTGATTTGTGTTAACTGGGCAATTTAATATCTACTTATACCGATCTATTCAATGTCTCTATATATATTTATACCTCTAAAAGAAACTGGTTTTTAACAATCAATCATTCTGCATAAAAATTAGAACTGTTAGTATTTGGCCGCGGGAACAAAAAAAAACCCGATATGTGTACTGTACATAAATGTCTACACTACAAAGTATTTATAATCCACAAAAAACTACTTAAAATTACTTTCTGTTTTATTGATGGGAGTATTATAACGAAATAAATATCCATTAAATTCAATTTTAATTATAAATACTCGCATATCATACACACCAAATATTATATTTCATATTGATGGTATGGTAACCAAATAACTCAAAAAAAAAAATTATTTGCACAAGGAAACTGGAAAGTTTGTTTTTAGTTTTTTTTTTTTGTTTTTATTGTCATCATCAGATATTATAACTTTAAATCTTTGGCGCTCATTAAACATTATAAAAATATTGGCAAATAACACATCATCACCATGTTAAATCGTAAAATTTCTCTCCAGTTAATTAGGTAGAGAAACAATTATCATATAATGTCCTAATTATAATATTTTTACTAATTACATGCCATTAAATGTAGGTTAAAAGTATAAGTGAAATGGAACCAACATGTCATTATCAATTTTCTTCTACTACCTACTATACTATACACCAAAATAAGTGATTTTTCAAAAATAATAATCCAAAAATATGTACTGCGCATGTACACAGACCTTATCTTATACTTATATGGATAATTAAGCAAGTGACGAAATATATGTATTATTGATGAGAATTTTTCGTTAATAAACTATGGTTGTGTTGAACATATCAGCCATATGTAGTAACAGGTTTAAATATTCTTTCAACGTACACCAGGTTTTTTTAAGCCCGGTCGTCATATTATTCTGCATTTATACGTTCATATTAGGTTCTAAAAATAAAATGGTGAACTGTGAACATTTTATTCAATTCTCATTGAACGACAACCGAGCTTATTTATAGAAAATCAATTGTGAAATAAAAAAGCATATGAAGAGACCTCTTGTAATCATTTTTAATAATAAAGATAGGTTAAAATTTGAATATAATTATTTAACAAAAGAACAACCTCCAAATTGTTTGACATCCTTTCGGTAACCAAATGGGCGAGTACGTCTATTGTAATGTTGAACACGACACCAAATTAGTTTCACACAACAAAACCATATTCCTTAATTTACTTATGTACATATATAATTTTTAATACCACAGTTTTTTGAATTTTCCTTATTCTTTTGTGAATGTAACTTAAAGACTCCAGTTGCATTTAAAAAATTAAAGAATTACCTACAGTAAATTCATATAAAAATAATCATAGATTTATTTAAATATTTTTCCATCTGATTGTGGATTGCTATATCCTTTACTTAACTTAATTTTATTAATTTGATGGGAAAATGTGTATGGTTATATAGGATACATCAATAATTCTCACGAGCCGCCACTGTCGGTATTATAATAATTTATTCCATCATCATGTCACTATTTTTAAAAAAAAACTTACGCCTTTTTGATGAAAAAAAAGGAAAAAAATTGCTCATCCACCGAACATGTTGACCTTTTTTTCGGCGGTTTTTAAAAAGTGACACAATTTTGAATTTTCTTAATACTGAAGATACGGTGTTAAGACTTTGTATTTTAATATTATTTTCAATTTCTACCATTTTTTGCCAAATAAATTTTTTTGAAAAAGCTAACCCTTTAAGCTCCATACATTTTAAACATTATATTGATTTCTGATTATGGCTGAAAAATGAATGTTAGGGGTACCTAATTAATATCTTAGTTGAAGTCTATTTTTGTAGTTAAACTATCAAGAGGAGAGACAAAATCTAACAATATTACAAATATTAAGTTACATATATTGAGATATTATCTTACAGATAAATGAGACAAAGACGTCAAGAAAAAAAAGGCGCACATTCGTCAAAATGACAACATTTAAATTATAATGTCTATTCATAGAAAATACTAAGACCATCAATATTTGAATAAAAAATCGTAGATAGACAGCGTAAAAATGATTTACTACCCAATTATGTAACGATCATAAAAGGAATTGTTGTTGTTGTTAATGGAATATTACAAAGGTAACACCAATACAAACACATAATAAATATATTAGAAGAGAATAAAGACACTTTTGTACTTAGAACATAATTCCTTTGCATTCATCATAACCGCAAATAAAGACTGAAAATAACGTTTCTATTACAGATATTCTCTATCTATATACAAATACATACATACATAACATACCTTGATGGTAAGAATATAAATATTATTGGAATTAAATTGAGTAAAAGACGAATCTATTGACACAATTTTGTTTCTTTGGATAAAAAAAAAGATGAAGAATCTTTTATGCCGTTTTCATAATCAAAACCAAATTACAAAGTACATTTTCAATATAGAACCGTTGGTTTATGAATAGATTACATGGGAACTATGTTCTTTCTTATGATGACAGTAGCACTACCAACCGATTTATTTCTTCTTCTTGTTTTGATGTGCTATAAAAATTAATCTTTTTGAAAACAATTAGGAAATATATAATTTAATTAATTAACAATGAAACTCAATTAATTTTGGATTTGAAATTAATTCAATTGTTTTTGTACCAAAAAATCATCAAATTAAGAAAGAATAAGTATAGTTTAAAGAAGGTTCTGCCCTCAAACAACTTTTGGAATAGCATTCTTGGGTTATTCTATCAGTTTGTTCTCAATTCTCTCTAAGATTTTTATTAAATTTTTATACATAATTATAGTATATTCCAGTAGAACATCAGGTTAGACTTCCGTAGTTAAAAGAACGAGAGTCGTCTAACTGGGTTGTTTTTTAAATTCCTGTTCCTTAACTGCTTTTTTTGTGTGAATAAAATACATTTTCAAGAATGATTTGGTATAGTAAATTAATTTCTAAGTGCAAAGAGGCACACCAGCCATCAATTAACAGCTATTTTCATGTAATTTGTAATTATTAAAATATTCATAAAATGCACCACCTCCTTCCATCAGTATCTCGTTAATAAAGCGTGACAAAGTCTTAAAAAGAATTATTAACAGATAATAATCAGTTAATCAAAATCTGAAAGATCGTCGGCGCCTTATTAGATCCGAAAGGAATAATATAATATATATGTACATACAATAATAATATTGAGGATGATGCATGCATAATAAGTACATTATAGATAGATGTTACAATTATTGTTACATAATGAAAATGCATTTTTATCTTTAAATTAAATCTTTAAAATAGGTTTAAAAATGTCTTATCACGCGCATAGTCTGGACTTTCTCTAGAAAAAGTTTTTTTTTTGTTTTCCTATTTACAGAAGCTTATAGAACAATTGTATGATGATGATGATGTCTACGCCCATGTATATAGACTCAAGGTAGTTACGTAGGTGCACATAAAATGTGATAACAATGCGTATTGTAAAAAAAAAATAATTTTTTTTCAAACCTTCTATTGTAAACTGTGGTTTAAAAATGAGTCATTATTATAAATCAGAAGATAAGCCGCAATCTAGAAGTTAATCTATTTGCGTTTAATTAAAAATGGAATATTTTCTTGAAGTACCCACCTTCGTTCATATGTATGTGCATATGTACATTCATATGTGATTATTAGTAGTAGTACACCGTAGTGTGACGCAGCAACAAACCATAAAATATATATACATATATATATATATATATGTATATTTTGGGGAAAAACTATTAAAAATTAATAATCAATAAAATATTTTTATAATAGAAATATAATTTTACACTAAACGAGCTGTAAAAATAACGTGATTCGGAATTTACCATATACATACCATCAGAGATAGATTATAGTAAATAAAACGCAGTGATTTATTTTTAAATTGAATAAATTGAAGTTAATGATATGCAAAAATATCATCATGTGATGAGTAAATATTAAAAAAAAAGAAAAATAATAAAATAAAATAGTGTTGTTGAACAATTCAAAGTGTGTCATAATAATGATTGCATATTTTAAAAAGCTGTGAATTCCAACAACAAAAATAAAAAACTGCACATCACAAAATGGATACGAAAAACAATGATGAGATGCCTTTCTGTTTTTTGCGGGTGAGTGTTAATTTTAGCATATTAATCATTAACATAATTATTAATGGTTTTTAACGCAAATTAAATGGTTTTTTTTCCCATGACAATATGTTAAGTGTTTGATGAACTACTTTTTAATATATTTTTTTTTCTGTTTACTTTAATTGGAATTGTTTTAATTCATTTATATATGAAATACACACACATAATAAAATGATTTTAAAATGAGAAATGGTGACCCCGACAGTATGAAAGTACTCTAAGTAATGATCCATTCCATTTTATTCCAACAAAATGACGTAAGTTTTTTTTTTTTTAAATAGTTCCATGATAAAGGGATCAATAATTCTCACGAGTCACCAATGATTGTAAAAGTTTGTAAAAAACAAATAATTGATGAGTTGAAAAAAATTCGTACATATAAAAGTTGGCCTTGAGCTTTAAATTTTAATGAATTTTGTCCAAGCTTTAAAATTTTAAAGAAGGACACATTTTATCCGTTATCAATTACAAAAATACATACGGAACGAAGACAATTCATTCATCAATTAATCTGTTAAAAATAGCGGACATATTTTTTTTACAAATATGAAAAAGTCTAATAAAAAGATAAGTCGCTTATTTTTGTTTTTTTTTGTTTTTTTTTTGTTTTTTGCAAATTATACGTATTGTACTTAAACAATTTGCTACATCTTTAAATTCAAAATATATGTACTGTTGACTTAGCGTAAATACTTTTTAAATTACTATTTGTACTGATAAAAAGAGTATAATTTTTTTATTATTTGTTTGACCGAAAACTAATTTGAAAAACAAACCTTGAAACTACTTATGTATAGACAAAAAAACAAACAAACCTCTTTATTTGGATTCTACTTTTTTTTCTTTCTTTAGATTTTTTTACAAGAACTTGATGATTAAATTGATAATGACTATTAATTTTAACAAATCATATCCCGTTATTGAACAATCAACGGACCATAAAATCATATTATGAATTACACTTGCCGGCATATGTTTCCATTATACAGAGTTATATGTAACATACTTATATTTATGTATACAAGCGCCAAGTTTCTGCATGTTATATACACAAACACATGCATGCATATACGTACGTATAAATATGTAATATATATCCATCAATTTATTGGATATCAAGAAAATTTATCATGTAAAACAATCCGAGCTTTACAAAAGTAATAACAATGCGTGCAATCAAAATAATTATCGCGATGTTCTCTCATATTTTCAAACTCGAGTGATTATGTTAATGAAAAAAAAAACAAATATGTTGCAGATACATGTGTGCGATAATATTGTTATTTGTAAACGAAACACAACTTAAAATTGCGAATCGAATGCCCCCAAGAGTATGTTTAAAATAATTGCGAGCTATTTGCTTCGGGTCAAAGGGAATAAAATAAATTTCTCTAAGTTTTCTCATCATGAGAGATTTAATATTAAAAATGAGACGAGGGAAAATGTTCTGTGTGGTATTTTTTGGAAGAATTTAATGTACAAAAAAAAATTAAAGCCTTTCTTGGACACCTTTAATAGTGTGAGAAATCGCCTCTATTACAATAAATTTCTTTAATAATAATTAATAAATGTAGTTTGTTTTCCTGTCTTTCAGCTCCTTGACTAATCCACCTGTATTTTTGAGGTTATGATAGTAAAATAGTAATGCATATTATTCCTCTATCCTACAGCTTAAAGTTAATTGAAACTGAATTTATCTGCTCATCTTTAGAGAAATGCTACCCGATTAAGTGTTTATAGATTCGTACAAAACTATTATCTATACATCGATCCAACGATTCGGAATGAATTCTCTACGGTCTCCATTTCTTACGAACTAACAAAATATGTAGCTCAAAGTGAGATGACGAGGGCATTAATAATTTTGTTGGATAGTCTTGAATAATCTCCTCCAACAAAGGATGTAGTGAGCGAAATGTCTACTTAAAATATTGTTTCTGGTACTCACATATACATTATGTATGTACAACGCATACGACACTATACTTAAATCAAAATAATTGTCTGTAACCGCTTTTTGAGTTATACTTACCATAATTGCGTCCCAATCCCAATTAATAAAAAAAATCTCATGTTACCCATCATTAAACATTGTAATACATAGATAAACATAAGACGATTGCCATTTTATGGTTTTTTATTTTACTTATTTAATGTGATTTTCTATATACCGCGTTGTAAGAAAAAGGTTTATGCATTTCACTCATGAGTCATGAAGAAGCCATATTACAATATTATTTCAAACTTCCCCTATACTAATTTTTTTTTCTTGTTTCCTGTTTGTTATACTCGTGCATTGTATATGTATGTTTAAAGAATAAAATAAATAATTCCCTTAAATTGTATAAGAATTTGAATTATTAGAAAGGGTGACAAATTTTATTTAGAAAAATTTCAAGTGTTATTCAAATAAATATTTTCGATATCACAAATAAATAGTGAAAAAACAATAATTATTGATGTACCTGCAATCAAAGTTTGTCACCAAAGGATGAAAAAAAATACTAAATTAATTAATATTTCCTTTAAGTGGCCCGCATCCTCTAAACTCCTCCGTTACAACGCTACTAAAAGTTTGTATGAAAAAAAATATTTACATTACATAATCAATTTTAATTTTAAATATTGCTGAAAAAGAAGTTATTTTAACACTAGAAAAAAGGCTCCCAATGATGACTACAAAACTTTCTCTAGTGCTTTTCTTCTTTTTTTTTTTTTTAGTAAAAAATGGTTGTTAATAATTACGTATGTATTAAAAAACTCATTGCATTTTTGAGTTATCGTGTTTCGTAGCGAGCAAGAGATTCTTCAGCTAAAATCTTTTCTTCTTAACCCTACACCTACGCTGCATTGTGTATCATTGGTGATACGCTTTTTATTATTTCCTGTCCTATCTAGTACAATGAATAATAATTATTATAGCTAAATAAAATTGAACGCATACTTCAATTCTAATACTGCCAGAGTCGTCATTGTATTGTTTTAAATAAATAAATAAAGTTTTGTGTTGCTCACTTAGGAAAAGTTTAGTTTTAGTCTGTAAAAATTTACAAATAAAATAAATAAACAAATAAATAAATGGTAAATTGTTATAAATGTTTCATATAACTAATTCAAAGTTCTAGTTCTAGAGTTCTAGTTGCCCTTCAATACATAAAGGGCGTAACATACTTATGATACTGGTGTTACAATTGAAGAACCATTCATATTTCTCGCCCAGATGCTTTTAGATTTTTTTGTTGTTGTAATTTTTCCTGTTGTAATTTGTTTTTTTTTCCATTAAAATATAATTTTTTCAATGAAATACAGAAATTCATGCAGTGTAGGGTTAAATTTTCCATGAAAAACCAAATGGGGGTGATATCTAAATAAAAACCTACATTTATGGCGCTGCAATCAATTTGATGTCATTTCTTATGGTTTTTAATCATTTGTATAAGTATTGTTGTACAGAAAAAATAGACACGAATAGTCGTAGATACGTACATAATAAACAAATACTCATACGGGTATTATTACAATCGGTGTACCCCATTTTTTCTTCTTTACTGATTTATTTTATTTTCCTATTTTATTACCAAATACTGTTAAAAATCTATTGTTGTCTGAAATACCATGTACCTACGTACGTACATTATAAAATTGTTTATCATGCATCCATTCAATCAAAAAATAAACTTTACTATCAATCACACCTCTTCAGATATTATCACCCACAATCAATTATAAAAAAAATAAATTTAAAAAATTATCAGACACAAACTTAAGTAGGTTACCATATATGTACATAGTAAGGATATTGACCGAAAAACTCCGTTATTTAGAGATTAAAGACAAAAATCTAGCGAATTGATGTAATTCTTATCATTTTTAACAATAGAAAATTTATATTTACAAATTCAGAGGTACGTTACTCGACATTAAAGTTACAAAATTCAAGAGGCCTTGTACTTCACACATTAAATCTTAAACACAATTGAATCTATGCACATACATTACGTATGTATGTATGTATAAGTACATTAATATTTTAATGTATTAATCATAATTACATATATTATGGAAATTATGAAATACAATTTTTTTTATATTATGTACCTACTATAGGCTAGGTTTTATAAATGCTGAATTTAAAGGAACATTATTAAGTTTATAACAATAGATGCGATGATTGAACACAGAAATATTTACCAACTCATCAGACATTTTACCACGTAAAAATAACTGTTGAATGAGTAAAAAAACATTTTTATTAATATTAAAATTTAGTACATAAATAACCTAATATTGTGTCGGTAGGTATAATATGGGTAAATATGGCATCTCCATCTACATCCACAAGATTATTATATAACAATAAATGTTCTGTTGTGAACTGTTTTGCTTCCACTATACTGATGATATATGAAATATAAAGTGGAAGCTTTGGTTTCTTGTTAAAATTTTCCAAATTTTTTTTCGCATTTTTTCGTATTTTTTTCACGAGTGTAAGTTGTAAATGAAAGTTTTTAAACAAAAAAAAGCAATTTAAATTTTGGTCATTCGGTTCACTCGTAATTACACATTGGCACGACAACTCAAGAACGCGTTAACCCTAAAGCGCAATTTTTTTTTATAACAAAAACGCAAGAGTTGTGAAAAAAAAATGTATAAATTTTTTTTTTTTATTTTTTTATAAAACTTAAGAAACTCAAAAATATTAAAAAACTCCGGTTGAAAAAGGTTTCCCTATAAAAGTTATATGTTTTTTCTTCCTCTGCGGAGTCCAAAAACCAAGAACCTTGATTTTTTTTTTAACTGGTATTGTAAACGGGTAAAATCCACCCTTTTTCGACCCTCTCCAATAACAAAATTACGAAAAAATGATGAATACGAAGAAGTTTTTATTTATTGTCTTGGATATGGAGGCACAACAGATTATAGCCACTTCAAGAGGTAAGTGCATCAATGCATTTTTGGTCGCATACTCTCGGCAGCCTTTTTTTTTGAAAAAATTCTCATGGAATAAAATTTAATTTATATTTTATATTGTATACTTTTTTGCAAACTGGGTAGAGGTACTATATATACACGTACCTAGATAAATTAACAGTGCCATACTTAATTGTAGAAAAATGGTAGACATTTCTTCGTTATTTTGAAATAAGGTAAAAAACATTTCATACCTTTTTGAAAGTATAAAAAAAAAACAAAAAAGTTGTTTAACAACATACAATTTTAAAAGGTTGGAAATCCAATTATAGTTACTTATGAAAAATTAAAGTCTCGTCAAAAACTATTTCAATTTGTAGAAAAAAAAATTGTCAAAAACGTTTTTTTTAAAAAATATTTAACCTCAAACTTTAAATTAATAAATTTTTTTTATATACACCTCTATCATTTTTAAATAATGAAATTAAAAAAAAAAAATTTTAGTTGTCAACTTTATTTATCAGTTTCAAAATTTGTCAAATTAACTGAGACCTAGGTTTTTTCTCTACCCTAACTGAATTTAGAGCCACTCAGAATTCCTTGCACTACACCCAACTACAGCTCTGCCACTATTTACATATTTTACATATTTTATTTTTGTAAATAATTATCATAGACACAAAAACGTAGACGAACAGAACAACGGTCTTTTATAGATTATATTTTAGATACACATAAATGGATAATATACGTAAGTATATAGAAGATAGATCCATTATAAATTCAACGTGTGATTAAAACGGAAGTAAACATACATAACCTGTTCCGAGCTTCCTGCCAATCCTACATAAACTGTTCAACCATCATTGTAGTGTTGTCATATACACACACATAT
>JANSTT010017298.1:0-17641 GCA_026745375.1 Platyura marginata
ACGGACAGACGGACAGACGGACAGACGGACAGACGGACAGACGGACAGACGGACAGACGGACAGACGGACAGATGGATAGACGGACAGACGGACGGACATGCATATTTCAACTAAGAATTTCACGAGAAACACAATGGTGTTTCTACGATGGGTATTAACGGGCGTTACAAACTCCATACCAAAGTTATAATACCCTTGATTAACATCATACGGATATAAAAACTCGCAGGGTGTTAAAAAAATTTATTTCTATTTACACAAATTCATTAGATTTCTATAAGAACTTTTCTTGTGCAATACATGTTATTAAACGATTTTTACTTATTAATACCTAGAACAATTACTTTAGTGAAAATCGGTTATAGTCTCGCTTATAGTGACCGTCTCTTGACGGTCACTATAAACGATATGTACTGTACATAAATGGATAATGAATGCCTGTGGAAAATAATTTATGAAGAGGGTGAAAAATCAGTAATTTTTAATTGTTTTACCTATTTTGTATTTATTACATTTCTATTTTTTTTTAAAATACCAATGATAAAAACAATCTCTTAAATAATTTATAATTTAATAACACGATAGGATTCCATTCATCAACATTTATTTAATAAGGACAACCTTGATTAAAAAACATACGGCGGGTAGGTGAGTGTTTAATTCGATTTAACTATTTTAGTTTAATGTTGGTTTTTGCGTAATAATAACGCAAATATTTTTAGTGTCATTAGTGTCAATGTAATACATTGTGTTTTTAACCAATTTTTTAATTCATTTTTTTAATATTATGTGAGTGCTTGTGCATAGCTACTTGGAATACATATTGCGATAAGTTTATTTTAATTTCGTATTAAGTTTTAGGGATATTTTTATTGACAATTCAACCTATCAATATGAAGAAATTGGAAAATATTAACACTAAGAAACTTATTATTGTATCTGTCATAGTTTTAATTTTTGGAATAGTTTTAACGTATGCAATTATTCCTCTAATCTTAAAGACAATCTTAAAGCACGTAAGAAAGACAATACAAATTATCTAATTAAATAAATACTTTCTTTCTAAATTTACAAAGAATTTAAGATTAAAACATGGATCATATATGAGAAATGTATATGATAAAATGCCTTTTCCACTAATATTCCAAGTTCGGTTGTTTCACATTTTAAATCCGGATGAAATTATGGTTGGAGGTAAAGCAAAGCTGGAGGAACGTGGTCCATATGTGTTTGAGTTTAGTATTTCCTTAATGATATACAGCAGGTATCCCTCCTATAACACGGTAGAAAGGAACTCCTTGTTGTATAAAACTATTATAGAACTACCGTATGTTATACGAAAATTTTCGCAATTTTCTTATAAACCGTGCTATAGTATACCGTGTTACATGAGAATTTCCGTAATTTTTTTATCGTGTTAGATTGAAACCTTGTGTTAGGAGGGCTACCTGTACTTAAATTTGTTCGTAAAGAAATATAATACGAAATGCTTATTTCAGAAAATGGTATGACCGTATGGAAGGGCAAGAAGATAATCCTAAAGATGATACATTAACGTTCAACCTTAGAACTAAATATATATTTAAGCCGGAATTATCTAATGGTACTGGAGAAGAAATAATTACAATAGGACATCCGGTTATGCTGGTAATTCTATTTAACAGCATACTTTATAGCAGAGATTCTTAAAGTAGGGAGCGCAACCCAAAAGGCGGGCCTATATTAAATACATTTTATGAAAGTATGGGTAAAAATATATAATTCGAAAATATTATCATCGCAAGGGTCCCTTTTATCTATCTACAAAACTTATTATATGCTCGCTCTCGTACTTTTATTTACATCTGCTTTCTGTTATTCTAATACAGTAGATCTTCGTTAATCCGGATTCCATTAAATCGGACTTCGTTTAATCCGGATAGGCATTTAAAAAAAACCAAAAAACGCGATTAAAAAGCTAAATTGCAGGTGCGAAACTCTTGCAAACTACACATTTTCACGCACTTTTATTGTTTTTGTGAGAGAGTACGTGTGAATGGACCGTCTACATAACTTAAAGTTAAATTATTATAGGTATGACTTAGGTACATGTATGCATAAATAATCATCCAAGCAATTGATTTCTTTCCTATGTATTTATTTACCTTTTCCATTTCTTCAAGAATGAAATAAATGTTTTTCGTTTTGTACAGATTAAATCTTGCAAGCTCAAATAGAATAATTCTACCCCTGTTCGAGTTTAGGAGAGTATAAGATGTACAATGTAGATATATTCATTTAATCGTCCTTTAGGTAAGGGCTACATTGGTCTTCATTATGCGACATAGTTTTGACATAAAGGTGCTACACAGGCGGATTCTTTTTGGCATTCGAATTGTCAAATGAGAATGTGTGAATGAATATACAATTAAATTGTCAATTTGGGTTGAATTTTTGTTTTGAATTTTTATTTTGAATTTTTGTTATTAGCAACAATGATTGCTCTCGATTCCAATTAATTTTTAATAAATTTTTATCCATTCTTTCAAATATAATTAAAACAAAACACAAACAAAATAAAAGTAAAGAAACTGAAACCGACAACAGAAAAAATGGCACAAATTTTTTACATGAATTAGTAGACATATGTCATTTTTGCGCCGATATCTGTAAAATTTTTCTGTGCAACACGTCCCTTACCTCACTACACTATAGTTTCCCCCCTTAACCTGAAAATTTTGACACTTACCGGTCGCTTACTGTGTAGCATTCCCCTTAGGTAATTTGTTTTATTCCGGACAACCTAAACCTAAAGCCCCAATTAATCCGTATTAACGAGGTTCTACTGTATATCTAAGTTTAATTTTTTGAACTTGATTATCATCGCAACCAGTTACCAGCACTGTGGTATGACAATTATAACATATTCACGTGGTTTGTCGATTATAAACAAAATTATTTGCATGAATACATTTTTTAGGGGACGCGAAATTGAAATAATTTTTTTTTTTTGGGCGCTTATAAAAAAGTTTAAGAACCCCTGCTTTACAGTACAATTAATAAACTTTTGTATTTACCTTATAAGTTAAACCTCGTTAACTTTTTCAGGGTATTATACTGACCGTAAATGCTAATAAACGTGAATTTCTTTCACTTTTGAACAAAATAACAAAGGAAATCTTTTATAATCCAACTAGTATTTTTTATACGGGCAAGGTATTAGATATATTATTTCGAGGATTTGATATCGATTGCTCGGCTCCAAGCATGGCATCACATTTGGTCTGTGAAAGTCTACAAATGGGCGGATATAGACAATCATTGAAACCATCAGTTGAGAAGGAAAAAACTTTACAATTTTCATTTTTTGGAATAGTAAAAACTAATTAGAAAGCAGTTTTAAATCAAATAATTTTATTTTATTTACCATGTAGGCGAACAACTCTGTGGTGGGAAAATATAAAGTGAAACGAGGTATAAGAAATATTAGTGAGTTGGGTAAAGTTGTTGAACTTAATGGATTACTGCAATTTAATAAGTGGCCAGATAACAAATGCAATGAATTTAAAGGAACTGATTCGACTATTTTTCCACCATTTATGAAAAGAAAAGAAGGATTGTGGATCGTTTCCGATTTTCTTTGTCGATCACTAACTCCAGTTTATGAGAATAATTCAAATTATGCTGGATTGCCGACTTTACATTATACAATGGATTTTGATTTAGGGGTAAGTAGTGGTATGTAGGTGGTAAATTCAGCTGAACAATTGATCAATTTCTTCATTGAATCATTTTATACATAATTAAAACTATTTCATTACAGGCAGACGAAAGTTTACATTGTTTTTGCGACAAAAAGAGGGGATGTCCACCAAAAGGAACAATGGACCTATTGCATTGTGCTGATGTTGATATTGTAGTCAGTTTGCCACATTTTTATAACGGAGATCAATCACTTTTCGAAAACATTGAATCAGGATTGTATCCTAATAAAGAAAAACATGAAATATTTGTTGATTTTGAAATAGTATAAAATCTTGTATTTATTAACAGCTGAATACTAAGTGAAAGTTTAACAGTTTTCAGGTATTGTATTAGCAGGAGCAAAACGTGCTCAATTAAATTTCCAACTATTACCAATAAAAGAAGTAGAGTTGATGGCAAATTTGCCTGAAATAATGTTGCCTATTTTGTGGATTGATGAAGGAGTTAGTTTAAGTAAACCCTACGTTAATATATTGAAATATCAACTATTTTTGTACGAATATTTTAAATTTAAATTTTTAGTTGCTATATATACATATCTATTTATTTGTTTCTTTTCATAGAGTACTTGTCATAAAGGAAATTCTTAAATGGCTATGCATAATTCTAGGACTTCTCGGTGTGGTTGGTTTTTCAATTATTCATTACATTAACCAAAATACTAGAAAGAATGTTCCAACTGTTGATAATAGTGACAATAGTACTAACTAATTTTCTACGATTGCTTTATTCTTCAAGCTGACACGTTAAAAATATGTACCTTATTAACCAGCACCTGGGGTGCGCTCACACCCCAAAATATATTATGTATTGTTATTATGTTATTGACTTCTTTATTTTGCTATTTTATTAAAAATCTTATTAAAACAGAAAATAAACATTTATTTCAATATAAACATCGATTTTATAGGGTGATCCAACTATAGTTTCCGAACTTTTTTATAAAAACAACGATTTAAGGATATCTTCGGATTTTTTTATAATTAACCGAATATTTGATATATTTCATTAATTACAAGTCCAGTTATCAAGGTATAAGTTATGCAAAGAGAGCATATAAAGCTGAACAATTTTAACCCGTAGAGCGGTGGTTATACGCGATCCATTTCGTAAATGTGTTGTTGCAAACTAACATCTGACTGTACCATGATACCACACTGTTCCAATTCGCAAGTGTCAATGATAAAAATGGTGGCGGTGTTTATTTATTTATATAAGTATGTATATTGTATATTCAGATTCACACAAAAGAATAAAACATCAAGAAATTGTATTTTGTCTATTAATCTATAAATATATATAATATTGTATTATATAATCTATAAGTATTAGTAGTGTAATTAATACATAAATTTATAAAAAACGCATGCTTAATATTAAGGGAAGGTTGGAATAAAACAAATCATTCTCCCATTCTCGCGAGCCTTCATTTGGGTACCGCTTCTCTAGGACAACAAAATAAACTGTCAAAATTTTAGCTATCTATAAGAATTTAACGAGTTAGTGTTAAATTTTTTTGTCTACTATCAATTAAGGGATGGTTCAAGCTCCGTACATTTTAACATTATAAAAAATTATTTACATGCAAAAAAATTATAAAAATGCAAGGTTTTTGGTATTTGATTTTTTCGTGATACTAAATACGCTGCAGACGAGAAGAGCTATCTGTTGTTTCTGTTATTTCTTATCATAAAGGAGTAATATGTACATGTACATAGGTATATAGCATTTATGTTATTTCATGAATAAAAATTTTTTTTACCATAAATTACTTGGGATTTATTAATGGTCCAAGGTACATACCATTATTGTACTTTGGACCAAATTGCACACCCTCCAAAATATTTTACTTATTAATTGTTGCTACGATATACCTTTACTATATCATCCATAATCCAATAACAAATCAATAAGTGCCAAGTGGTCCGAGGTAGAAGACATCACAGTATATGCATGGTATACGTGAGGTGTACATAAACAGTGTACCTGTACATACATGCATTTAATTTCAGTAATTTAGTTTGAACTATTGTATTACCGCATAAATATTTTATGTTTATATACCGACCTAATTAGTAAAAATGTATTGAACAAGGCTTCGTTTTAATTACGCAACAAATGAACATCTGTTAGATTTCATTTTAAATTCTTAAATAAAAATGCATTAACTCAAGGACTATGGATCAACTCTTCCAGTCAGCAGGATTATCTATTTAGTCTCGGACTGGTGTTTATATTAACATAACGTAGATATTTTCAGTGCCATAAAATATATGAGTTTTGATTAAAAACGAAAACCTTAAGTTATCAAACAGTTTTCTTAGTGTTAATAAGTGTTGAAAATTTTGTTGGTCGGGTTTTTTTTGAGAATAAAAAATAAACTATAACCCATTATTATAGATCTTATACCGGATTTCAAGTTTGGATAATTTGATTGAATGATAGAATTTTTTATAATTTTCTTATTATTTGATTCTTTTAATCAGCGAAATGTTTTATGTCCAATAAATATTTGTTATATTTTTTATATAAACAATAATTTAAGGGGTTACGTCACGTTTCCTGTAAAGCTAAAAAAACATATATTTTTGTGATTTTTTTTTCAAACACAAGATATCTTTTTGAAAGTTTATATGGTTTAAAAGTGTGCACTTTAAGCAAGTTATGATAATTTTTTTTTTAATCCTGGAAAACTAATTAGGAACAAAATGGGGGGTAATAAAATAGTAATAAAATAGCACTCTTTTTTATTTAACCGGAAAACAAAATCCCACGATCAAAGACTTAATTATTGTATTTATAAAATAACTAATTGGGTCTAGCGGTTTCCAAAATATCTTGCTCACCGATTAAAAAAGTTAAGTTTACAATTTATTGGGCCTACCGCTGTCAAAATGAAACCAGTAAAGAAGAAAAGATTGGCTACGCCGATTATAATATACCCGTATGCGTACTTGTTTATTATTTACAACTTTGTTCATGCTATTTTCTCTGTACAATAAATATAATTGGGTAAATTGAATACAAATGATTAAAAACTCTAGAAATGACATAAAATTTATTGCAGCGTCATAACGGTATTGTGTAGAACTTTTTAGTCTATGAATGAAATCTTCATTTTTTTATTTTCTATCATTTTTGTCATAGTCATTTTTTCCGTAATCTAAATACTTTTCGAGTAAATGATTAAAATTCCTTGAAATTCAATAAAATTGATTGCAGCGCCATAACGCTAGGTCGTATAACTTTTTGGTCTATGAAAGAAATTTTCATTTTTGTATTCTCTATAATTGTTATCATATTCACTTTTTCTACATTTCGACTACCTTTCGAGTAAATAAATGGTTTATATCAAAATTAGGTGAACACTGTACCACAGCCTCCCCTATTTTTTGTCCGATTTGCTCCAAAAACAATATTGATCTTACCCTAAGACTACATAATAAACAAAAAAAATAAACAAAATTTCAGCTTTCTAGCTTCTGCCGTTTGGCTGGAATCTTGATCTGTATAACATTAAAATGGTACCTACTTACATATATCTTCGTCAATTTTGATCGGATTAACTTGAAATTTACAGTCAATAATTTTGAAATGTTGTACTTTAATATTTCGAAAAAATTCAAAAAACCTTCATAATTTTGAATATATTAGTCGTCTTGATGAATTTAACATAACTAAATACACCTAATTTTTCAAAAAATCATATTAAAATTTTCTAATCTTATAAATTTGCTAATATTTTATTAATATTATAAAATTAGAAAAACCGAGTTTCGCTACACATTGGATTTTTTATTATATTTTTACATATATTCATTGTATTTTTGAAATTACTTCTATTTCTTACTTCTTTTATAATTATTTCCTTATAAATCAATTATTAGGTCAGTGTTTCTCAAATAAATATTTCTTTTCTTCAATAAATCCTATTACAGATTGAGTTCGTATAGTTTTTTTTTATTCGCTTTTTCGCAGAGCAACTGCTCAACCGTATTGAGTTGATTTTTGAGAATCTGCAGGTTGAACCCGGTTATTACGGTTTAAAACTTTTTTTTCATGCATAATATTGTAATAAGGTTATATTAGGAGTTTACTTACATAAAAAAGGATATAACAATAATGAAAAAAGTACAAGTTGATAATAAAAAAATGGCTTTCCTGTCCGTGGTTCTTGTACTTATTGGAGTCGTATACGCTTATGGAATTTTCCCTCCAATTGTGAAGGCAATTCTAAAACATGTATGATTTCCAAATAGAACATTCAGCAATTATTTAATTTTTTTTTAAATTTTGTTAATGCAGAAACTTAAATTGAAACCAGGCTCATATATGAGAAATCTTTATAATAAACTGCCGTTTCCTCTATTGTTGAAGGTCCATTTATTTCACATTTTAAATCCATCAGAAGTTATGACAGGAGCTAAACCCATATTAGAGGAGCGTGGTCCATATGTGTTTGAGTACGATAACATTATATTCTATAACAGTGAAGATGATTTTCATTTAAAAGGATCTTTTTTTTTAGAAAATGGCTTAATAGAATGGATGAACAAGAAGACGATCCTGTCGAAGATACACTAACATACAATCTTAGAGAAACGTTTATATTTAGGCCGGATTTATCTATTGGAAATGGTGAGGAGATAATTACAGTTGCCCATCCACTGATAACGGTTCGGTTATTTTATTGGTCTGTTGACATAATTTCAAAATTAAATAATTATTGGCAGGCAATCTCTTTAACTGTTAATATTGAGCGTGCTGCATTACTTCCAACTATTGCCGAAGCACTAAATGTTATATTTCATAATCCAACTGATATTTTTTATACGGGAACCGTAATGGATTTACTCTTTCGTGGATTTAAAGTGGATTGCACTTCTGATGAAACTAGCGCAAAAATGCTTTGTTTAGTTTTCGAAGGTGGAGAAATAAAATCAATTCGGCCAACTGAAGAGGATGATGTGTTTAATTTTTCAATTTTAGGAGCAGTAATATTTCAATAATATTTTGTAATTATTATCGTTTTGCTTAACTAATCGTTACAGAATAACGGCTCTATAGCGGGAAAATACAAAGTTGATCGAGGTGTAAAAGATATTAGTAGATTGGGTAAAGTTCTAGAGATTAATGGTGAAGATGAATTTGATATATGGGACGGCGATGAGTGTAATGTATTTAAAGGAACAGATTCGACTATTTTCCCACCGTTTATGACTAAGGAAGACGGACTATGGACTGTCTCTGAATTTCTTTGTCGATCGATTTCACCCGTTTATGAACGTAAAACAAAATATCGTGGATTACCAACTCTGCGTTATGTTGCCGATCTTGGTGATATAAGCGTAAGTAATATCTTTGAATAATCACATAATCATTTTGTATGCATGGTTAGAAAATTTTTGGAGACATTTTTGTAATTCCCCCGAGACACTACTTAATAATTTAATTTTATAACAATAAATAAATATCTTTAAATTAATTAATTTTTTCACAGTCTTTTAAAATAGTAACTATAAATAAAGTTTTAAATATTTTGTTATTTTTAAATTTAACGTCAATCCACAAAATATGTGGTGGAAAATAGATTGTTGGATGTGTTTATTTATTAAGGCTTTAAAAAACCGACCAAATGGCTCAGTCACTCAGTTGAACGAGATGTTGCGTTTGAAGACCGACTAGGGGACTGAAACATTATGTGTTTTTCTCTGGCATGTTGATGTGAATCTGAGGCCGGATGGTTAGATTGCACTTAAAAACAGTCTGAATAGTCGTAATTATCTCAAGAATGACAATGCTTAATAAAGAGTGTTGGTAGAATGGCGAGCATTTGTTAGCTTTCCAGAAAAGGAAACACGTTAAGTACTGCAGTTGTTCCACACAAAAAGAGATTGTCATGTCAATTGAGATAAAATGTTAAACAAGAGGTACAGTAAAAACGTGGAATAGCAATGGACCCAAAAAAGTAATCTGTGCTGGGTCAAATAAACACCACCACCCTAACCTAAGGTTTTAAAAAACCAATGTAAGTTTATTAATTTATTTTCACAAATTTTAGAACGTTTATTAATAGTGTCCCGATCGATGATGATAATATATTTATCGAAACGTTGTCAATAAATGTTTAAAAAAAAACAGACCGTCAAGAACCACCAATACTAAAAATAATATTTTTTTGAATAACGAAACGAAAATTAATTTTTTGTTCCAACAATGAATAGCGTCATAAATTTTTTTTTAAATAAAATTATAGGCAGACGAATCCTTAAGCTGTTTTTGTGACGAGGATCGAGGTTGTCCACTTAAAGGAACCATGGATTTATTTCCATGCAGTGGAGCGGCGATGGTAGCTAGTATGCCACATTTTTATAACGCAGATCCGTCAATTTTTGAGAACATTGAATCGGGAGTATATCCAGACAAGGAGAAACATGAAATTTTTGTTGATTTCGAAATTGTAATACAATTATGTATTTTTAAGATATTTAAAAGAAATAATCGTTAATATATTTAGATCTCTGGAACTCCACTAGCCGCAGCAAAACGAATTCAACTAAATCATCATTTATTGCCACTTGAAGATTTTCCAATAATGAAAGATTTACGTGAAATGTTATTGCCAATGGTCTGGTTTGAAGAGGGAGTTGAATTAGGCAGTTCATTTGTGAATATGCTCAAATTTCAATTATATTTGTATGTATTCAATTAATTTTATATAACAGAGTAATAATATCTTAAGCAATATCTGTTTTTAGAGGAATTGTATTTACGAACGTAATAAAATGGTTGTGCATTATCTTTGGTTGTTCTGGCGTGGCTGGTTTCATTACGTTACATTATATAAAAAGGAGTATCGATAAAAATTTTGTAAAAGTAATACCAGCGAAAGTATCTATCAACGTGCTATCGGCCAATATCGACCGAGTACCGACAGCAACAGCAACCAATGATACTGATGCAACTGCTATACCCATTGAAGATGGTCCAGTTGCAGATAAAAATGTACTAGAAAAAGATTAAATTCGTATTGCTAGAGGCACCTATATAAATTTAATTGATTAATAAATGAATAACGCACGAACGCACGAATAATAAAATCATATACGCATTCTTATAATTATACATTGTATAAGTACACTTTATTGCTTTATTCTAATAATATTCTGCAATTTTAGAATTTAGAAATTGTTATGTAGCTATTATTTGTTTAAATAATAAATTGAAAATAATATTTGTCGTTTTTATGAAAACCTAATTGATAATCCTTTCTCAAAGAAACATTTTAAATTTTAAAATGAAAATAATTGCAAATGTTCGTACATAATGAAAAAATTAAAAAAAAGGATATACATACGTACGATAAAAAGGGTCAGAAAAGATAGAAGAGGAAATGAAATGAATTTATCTACCGAAAGAATATTTGATTAAATTGCATATGTCACATCAATTTGTGGATTCCTTGATTCTAATCAAATTAATTCTGATACCTACGCCTTCCCTCCTCCCATTTACATAATCTTTATGTATTTGTATAGTACTTATGTAACCCAAGCAGCAATTTAACACCGAAGTTTAAAAGAAAACTTAAATTGGTCTCGCGTTAAATGGAACACGTTTTAAAAACGTTATAATAACAGCACAATTTCAACCATTCATTTAATTACTATGAATTAAAAAGTCTTTGTATAATTAACAATTATTTAACGTTGACTTTTAAACCAATAAAACTTTGAGTTAATTTGAAGTTTAAATAGAGTTTACATTGTTAATCTTACATGTTTCCTGGTTAAAATACCATAAATACACTTCTTTGCAAACAAAGGTTGTAAAAACAGTAGCAGGATGTTTAAATAACCTCTTTGCAACTCTATAACAAATAGTTTTTATAACGTAGAAAGAAAAAGTTAAGTTTAAAAAAAAACTGTCCAGACACAGTTGTAGCATAGTTGGTGGGAAGTATTATTAACGTTATTAGAACTCTTTTTAGTTTTCACTATTTTTAACTAGAGTTATATTACCGTTGTATTACCGGTTTTTAACTACAAATTGCTACTTGGAATAGTTTGCTGCACTTAGTCAAGATCTATGGATCTTCACAGAACCTGCACGTGGCGCTTTCTTCCAGACCCAGGTTCTTCAGGTGTCCCTTAAGCCTGCAATGGCCTGTCAGGAATCCCACCAGCATTCTGTTTTTGCTAATTCTTATACTAGCCTCATACCTCTTTCGGTTATAGTTCCCGAGTAGTATTTTGGATTGCCTTAGCTTAGGAAGTTCACTCCATTGCTTTGCTCTTCTCTCTTCTTCCTCCTTTTTCAGTTCTCCTAAGATTGTATTTGTACCGATCCCACAGAAGGGCTCTGGTCAATTGAAACGGGTAGATGCCCCTTTTCTTGAATGAGCTCAGCGCCTTGATGGCAGCCTGGCTATCTGACAGAATTGCAATGCTTTGCCTCTGATAGTTCCTACCGACGTTGAACTTCTGCCTGAAATATGCTTGAGTAGATTCCCATGGGTTCGTAGTATGTGGTTCTTGGCCCGTATACTTCCGCCCCCGTTCCTTCAGATGTCTTAGATCCGTCGGTGTACAATTTTATAGCCTGCCGCTCTGTTTAGTATGTTGTAGATTTATTGCTCCACTCCTTCTTAATGATCATCTTTGATGTAGTGCCTAGCATGTAGTGCCGAGTTAGTCACTGATTTTTGACCGACTGGGGATAAAACATGGAGTGTTTTTCTCTGGTATGTTAATTTGAATCTGAGGTCGAGCATTTGTAAGGTTTCCGTAAAAAAAAGACCTCAGTGTTGTTTTGTTCCATAAAAAAGAGCTCGTCATGTCAATTGAGAAAAATGTAAAAAGTGGGCCCATCTATGGAGACCAAGGGAATTTCGGGTGCTCTAGGGCAACCGCTCTCACACTAACTAACAAGTCACTGATTTTAAAGCTTAACCATCTATATTTTTGGAACGGTTTCTATGCCTTCTATTTGAGCACTTTAGATGAATAAACATACACGTCACGTATATATAAAATATGTGATTTAAATTTAAGTAATAATTTATTAATTTAGCAAAGTTATCATTATACATATATACAAAATAATTATTTACAAAAAAATAAAAATCACAAAAGTAAATCTTCTTAAGACTATGCATATGCATACAAGTATATAAACTAAACAATAAAACTGTTTCCCAAACAAAATATTTTCGACTTTTAAATAATAAATAAGTTTGTGTAAATTCAACGCAGCAAAATTTGCATTTAGTTAACTTAACCTAGAATTTAATCCACCGTGTAATGTATTTTCATTCGATTGTGTGCAGTGCTAGTGAATCATTTATCAAGGTACACAATTTATAATCTACCTACATCTTTATTCATGCAACTGATGCGATTCTCGCTAATTGATTTTATCCTTTTTCTGTGGCTGGTATAGTTGCTTTACGTAACGTTTAATTAAAATTCCCAAGCAGATAAAAGTCACAATGAAAATGCCTATTACGTCAATTAAATAGAACTGCACAGCACTGTGAAATTATTTTCAATTTAATTAAAAAAGATTTATGGCGAATATCAAACTGAACTATTAATTTTATTAAATAGCCAATCTAAATACCTTAAATTACGTCCAGGGGCCTGCAGATGATATGCACCTTTATGGCGAATTACATATTCCGTCCAATAAACTGCCGTTTCCAGTGGTGATGTTCTTTGGTCAAGTAGTAGACGTTGTCTTTTTCTAATATATAAAATAAAATAATATTATTTCTTTCAATTGGATTATACATGTTTATATACTAATTATTACTTTGCGGCTTGACGATATTTTGGATCGTGGATAATCTTTAAAATTCCCTTCAGCAATTTATCAACGGTGAGTGTTTCCAAATTTAATTTCAAAGCATATCCATCAATTTCTGCCTTTGCTGCGTTCGAATCATGGTCACAAAATACCGGCATACTAACAACCGGTACGCCATGGTAAACGCTTTCGAACATACTAAGCAGACCACCATGGGTTACAAAAGCTTTTAATTTTCTGTGTCCTGAAAAAATTAATTTAAAAATGTGGGTCAGTATCCAGTATTGTCCTTATATATAATCAAAAAACAGAATAGTAATTGTATTAATCTGGTAATCGTAAAGCGTTCTGACGTCAAAAAAAACATAATCTAATCCAGGATTCTGCTTATTTTAATATTTGATGTAGCAAGTAGAGAACTGTACAGAGCTAATTATTTAGCATTTTTTGCTAATCATTTTTAAAAACATCAACTGATTTTTGAATTGGAAAATATTACTACAAAAATTGACCTATGTACGTAGGTATAGTCTGTTAAATCTCTAAATTGAAATAAATTCATATAAAAGATGTTAAAAACAACCAACCTACGCATGAAAAATACTATATTCTCGCTAGGTGGTCCAATTTTGGTTGAAATTCTATTTTGTTGATATTAAAACTATGTATCCTGACCATGATATCATATTATCATTAATACAAACGCCTTTTTCAAGGCGAAGTAATTTTGAAAAAAAAATCAATTTTGTCTATAGGTAGGCCTTGTCCTCAAGTTTCATCAGTTTTTATTAATAAGAAAGGCGAAAAGGGTCCTACGCGTACGTTTAAAAATTCATGGTATGAGATGTATGATTGGATGTGCGCTAGTTTGTTTACAGGTTGTTTATTTTGTTGGCCTTGTTTGATTGTTAGCACAAATAAAAATGTATGGTCGTTAGAGGGTTATTGCGACTGGAAAAATATTTCCAGGAGTGCAAAAATGCATTATAATTCAAAAAGTCATATGGAGAATTTCATGGGTTTAAGGCGATTAGAAAGAAATTTAAGTACGATAGAGAAATATGACCCTCATCTACATTAAAATTAAGTGCCTCACCTAAAAAACCAAGTAATAATCGCCACTGCTGTATATCAGTTCTATGTTTAAAAATATAAATCTTACTCAGGGATAGATAAATATTTTACTATAGAGAGCAAAAGGTTGTTTCCCACATATTGAACTTAATGAATAATGATTGAACAATGAGTAACGAAAACAAACACTTGCCTAAAATATCTTGCTGAGGTAACCATCGACTAAGCTTTACATTAGGTGGTAAATCATGCATTTCAGATATATTTCCTTCCCACTTCCATAACACTTGGTATGGAAGTTGAGAAAATGTATGAACTAAAAGTCGTCGAAGATGTTCTGGCATATTTACAGTTTTTACAGATGATCCCATTGAAACATAAATAAAGCCAGGTCCACCGGATGTTGATACGAAATCTTCTAAATCCTAGAAAAAAAACACATGATTTTTGGTAATATTTAGTTAAATTCGACATATACCTTTGGTAGCTGCTTAGCCGGATGACAATGAATACAAGCAATTTCAGCAACATTTGGTAGAAGGGGTCTGGGATAAGATACAGTTGCATGACCATTTTGTAAAATAAAACTTACATTGCGAGATATGTCATAGACATGTGGTATTTTTCCGAAATATTTATTTAATACCGATTGCAAATACGATGTCATCGTCTACAAAGAAAAAAAAAATATTTTGTATTTATTTAATGTGAAACTAAATTGATATACATTATGTACTGTACATACCAACTTACAATTCAAATTTAATGAAAATAGAATAGAAACAACAGTGGAAAGTTTTATTATTTCAATTTTCAGTAGTAGATACATACTGAATACATAAATTTATTCATTGTCGTAGTTATGGAAAAAATCATTTTTAAACATATTTAATTTTATATCGTCATCCTTTACTCCACCTTCCTATACCACCTATATCCTATACCATCTATTGGATCAACAGTACGATGATCAACAGTATGATCTAATAAGAACGTAAACCGTAACAGTTGTTAATAAAAACGGTTCTGTGAAAGAAAGAAACATTATGATGGCAGCCAACGAAAAAGAAAAAAAACGTTACAAATCTAAAGAACTCCGAAAATTTTACTCTGTTATCTTAAAAGTTAAGTTACAGTAAAAAAAAATCAAGCTGAGTGTCATAAATATTTTGACATTTGAAAGTACTAAAAAAGTTCGAAATTGTGTAAAATCGCCGAAAAAACGTTCAAGATGAACGACGAATTTTTTCCATTTTCTTTCATCAAAATGACGTAAGTTTTTTTTTTAAATAGTCCTTAATTCTCACGAACCGTTTTTAAATATCTGAATGTTTATTCCATTTAATAACATTTTTGTACATTTTACCCAGTCTCCTCTATTTTGTTTTACTTTTAATATTTTTATTAGGGTCTGTTAAAAAAGTATCCCCACACGCAACCCTTTATTTCGATGAAAAAACATCCATTTTTCCACAAAAGAAAAAGTGATCAAAGGCACAAAAGGGGCTTGTCATAAACCTCTTACTACAAGACAAATAAAAGCTTATTTTTAATTTCTAATTATAATGGCGCCATAATTTTTTCAAATTGAGAATTGAAAAAATCCAGAAAATTGTTTTATAAACCGATCAACTAGTTATAGCTTGCTTTTCATCATAGCTATTAGAACGTGTTTTGTTTGTTTGTCTACAAAGCGGCCAAATGATTTCCAATAGATAAGATAACAGGGCCTGATAGGCCCCTTTTGTGCCTTTGCGTTATGTTTTAAGAAAATATTTATTTAAAAATATTAAATAAATATTTTTAATATTTTCTTTGGATGTTTTATTGTTAAGATAATCTATTTGAAGCATACAAAAAGTTCTAGTTGATAAAGCCAGAAAATAAAATCTTTATGCGACATTAAAAATGAAACAGGTCTTGACAGGCCCCTTTTATACTCTTTAGGGTTAAATATGCTGGTACATATTATAAATAATTTTATGAAAAGTTTTCTTTTCTTATTTTCAACTCTTGGTAACCCATATGCCATATCTCACATTGACATTACTTTATTTTATTCTTTTGGGTGTTTTTCTTCTTCTTCTAAAAGAAATATACATAATTGAATTATTCTTTTTTATTCATCTAGTTTTATAAATTCTTCCTTTTTTGGTCGTTGCGGTGAGGTCTTTCTTGTTTTGATCTATTTCTATAGTGTATGGGCAATATTTCTATCTGAAAACGATTAATAACTAACGAAAATAGATCCCATATGTTAACAGAAAAACTGTTCTAAATGTCAACTGTAATACTATAGGAACTTCCCCGATAGAAATTCAGTCAATCAAAAATTAAATATCAATATATCAAAGTTTAGAGAAATGTTTTAACAGAGTTTTGTTATACTTACTGCATGCATAGTATTGGCAAATATGTGCAAAAAACTGTTCATCAGTCTCTGCATAAAGTTCATATCATCCGTGTAGGGACCATAAAAAGCTGGTGATACTGAATACATTGATGGATTGCCAGCCAACGATAAACTTCCTGTATAGAAACCAACTGTATTGATGTACATAAATGGTATTCGATATTTGTAGACCATTCCCAATGCACATTCCGGAAAAGCTCCATCCAATATAATTAAATCGAATTTACGATTTAAAAGCTGTTTGGTTTCAGCATCTTCAAGTAGAGCCTCGCAAGACTAAAATAAATTCGACAGTTAATTTAATTCAATAAAAAAGGCTGCTAATAATAATCAGCAAGGCTTTCACAACAATTTGATTAAAGGTTTTTCAAATAGAGGTGGCGCTATACCCTTCGCTTTAGAATAATAGGAAAGGGGAAGAGTAAAATGTAACATAAACCAGTAAAGAAGGAAAAATTGGCTACGCCGATTATAATATACCCGTATGACTACTTGTTTATTATTTACAAATTTGTCCGTGTCTATCAATAAATATAATTGGGTAAATTGAATACAAATGATTAAAAATCCTAGAAATGACATAAAATTGATTGCAGCGCCAT
>JANSTT010017299.1:0-17636 GCA_026745375.1 Platyura marginata
ATAGATAGATAGAACTATAGAAGAAAATTTTTGATGTAATGAAAAACTTTAAGATTTGGTATTATTATTGATAAATTTGGGGAGGCTGCAGTCCTGCAGTCCGGGCCACCGGCCGCCACTGATTGTAGTGTTAAATAAAATGAAAATGTTTAGATTTGCAACATTATATTTCTTAGGGCTATACTTGTGATTTAAAGTCTCCACAATAGAACAGAAGTTATTGTTATTGTATATATTTAAAATATAAAAAACCTACGCCAAATAAATTAAAAAACACTGACCAATTTGTCGCTAGCAGTTGTACAGAAAATTCAGCTGTCATGTTTTATTTCTACCGCGAGAAAAACGTACAGTGGATTTACAACCACAAAATATTTCACTCAACAATTTTTCAGTAATAAACACACACCAATCACGAACATAATTACACATTTTATTCTACTGACACAACTCAAGTTCGTAGTTCTAATATAGTCTCAAAACCGAGTTGAATCGCTATCCTCTGGTTTGAAAACGATAACCTTAGTTCTTCTCGTATATTTTGATGATTTTAGACAACGGATTCGCTTTTTAAATTGCATAATCCGTAGATTATTTTGTACGACAAATCCTCGAAAAATAAAATTCAACGAAAACACAAATACTCGAAAATACATTTTTCTGACGTCGGCTTGGATAAGGTTAATCACGGGTCGCGGCGATTTATAACCCTATCTAACCCGGCGATCGTTACAAAAATATATTGAGTTTTCCGGGAATTGTCGTTTTCGAGAAATTGTCGTTTTTAGGGAATTATCGTGCTACAACTTTTATTATATCTTCGGAAAGACAAAATTCATTATACACGCTTTTTGTATATTTTTAAACTTTCTTAGTGCGAATGGCCTATATTACACACCATACTCATTCAGTATCATTAAACCGGTTTAACGATTGTATAGTTATCACACGGTTGTTTTCAACGATATTTATCTTCGCTTGATAATTTTAAGTGCGTATACAAAGCGGTAGATGTAGTAGTGAGTTTTTTCATCAAAATTTTGAACCTATAGAAATGGTTTTAAGTGTATTGGTGAGTTATGATGACTGTTGGCCGTCTTTCCGATCTTCCAAAGTTATGATCGCTTTTCCCTTACTTTTCATACGTCCCTTCTATAAAACCGGTTTAATGATACTGAACGAGTATGGTGTCTAATATAGGTCTATGAATATGATACGCAAATATATATTAAATCGGAACATTTTTTGTATTGATACAGGTGTATAAAAGGCCCGGTCCTTCAGATTCCATCTTAGACAAGTTTGACTGTATATAAGTAAGAATATATTTATGCTACTAACTACACATATATAGCAAACATTGATTTTTCCATTTTCAAAAACAAAAAAGCCTCATTACAAATTTAAATAACCCAAATTATTTAATGTAAACCGTACGGAACTATGTATTAAAATTTCAAGGCATGTACCCTTGAAAACGTACAGCATCGCAAATAACATCGGGAATTCAAAATTCCATTAAACAAGGGAAGATTAAGAGAATTAATAAATTATTAAGGTATTACTTAAGATAAGAAAGCAATAAACAATGTTCATGTTACGAATAAAGTGTTCGATAAAATTTTAATTACAAGGAATAGCATTATTGTTGTGCTGTTTCATTTCACTCCTTTCCGCCTACATTTCCCTAATTTATGAATGCTTGTAATATGAATATGGTACATGTTCAGGTTATCTTTGGAACGTAAAAAACCACTGAGCTATATACATACATATTTCACTTAGCGCATTGTATTGTAAAAGAACCAAGAAAACCGTCACAAAGCTACATACATTACTAAATGTATTTACATATATATGTATGTACATAGGTAGATGTACAGATGTGCACCATGTGCAGCAAATTTAAGATATTGTATTTTATGCATGCACATAGGTATATTTTTGTACCTTCAAAATAGAGTAGAGCAAAAATAAATCATTTCTTTGATGAATGTTGTTGCCTTATTCCTGAAAACCCTAAAAGATTTCTTTCCTAATAATTATACATACGAGTATAGTTGCTCTGTTCACAAAAAAATAACCATGGTTTTTTCTCAATATTATTGGACATTTAACGAGATCAATATTAGCTATCATATTAGCTGAGAATGGTTACATGCCAAAAGCAAGAAGTCTGAAAATGTTAACTTGGACGAGTCCTTTTAGCCAAAATTCTCATTTGACAATTCTATATTAAGCAGAATAATTAAAATTTTCTTATTCTTACGTTTCAATTTCGCAGACATAGTCAGTAAATACAATTATGACCAGAAATTTATTTGGACGAAATCTTTAATCGTTGAAATCCCTTTTTCTAATAAACTCTATCAACCAGACAAATTAAACAGCCGTATTATTTTTGAACGGGTTTTTGAAAGAAGGCATTCTTCAGATATATCAATTTTTCAATTTTAACTTTTGTTTAGAGATCAAAATATCTACTTGCTAAACTCACAAGAATTTGATTTATATTTAACGAATGATATAAAACTGGGCCCATTCGTTAAATGGAAATATTTGCCATAAGTTGTAGATTTTTTAAGTCCATATTTTTATCAATTTTATCAATATTATTGTGTTTTGCATTAAATTGAATCGTTTGTGTACATAACAAACAATTACGCGCACGCTATCAAAATACACAAAATACTGAAACGTATTTCATAACTTCATAACTTCATAACAAAAATTACTCGCTTAGAACAAAAATATAAACACTATTTTTATCTAATATGTATCGAAGATATGGATAATAATAGAACACTATCTAATGCAATATTATTCGTTATATATAGAAAGTACCTAATAGTAATTAAAGTAGTGTTCCTTAAACCGAAAAATTCGTTAAATATGGGAGTTCGTTAAATAAAATATCACATATCAGTATTTCTAATTAATTCCTTTTGAAAATCGAAGAATTTAGATAAACAAATTTACAAAAATTCAAATTTAACCCTTAAAAAAACGTAAAAGTGAGTATTCAATTGTTGTGAAAAAAAATGAATAAATTTTGTTTTTTTTTTATAAAACTTAAGAAACTCAAAAATAGTAAAAAAACTCCGGTTGAAAAAGTTTTTTCTTTAAAAGTTATAGGTTTTTTCTTACTCTCATGTTTTCGAGTTATAAGGCTTTTCGTATAAGTAAGTATAGTAAGTAATAAATACTCCTCTTCTACAATAGATACATAATTGAAAATGTAAAAAAAAGTGTAGATAATAAGTTTTTGTTCTACATAGATGTCTTTAGGTATTTCATGCTCCATATCTTTTTTTTCTATGATAGATACATACATACATATGTAGGTACATAACATTTTCTGACTTTTAATTATTATTAGTGAAAAACTTATAGAATAGAATAGTTTTGCAAGATATTTTAGATACCCTCCTGGTAAAAAAACTTAGTTTTTAGTCGAAACTTTAAGATTTTGTATATGGACAACAAATTGGAAAAATTGTTTTACTTATTTTTGAAAAAAATTAGAAAATTCTATGAACTTCTTCAATTAAATATCCTCTATACCAAAATCTCCTATTTTGTTTCTGATACTTTCTAATAATTAAATTTTTTTGAATATTTATATTAATGATATCCAAAAAGCAAAAGAAAAACTTTTTATTTTAGTATAAATAAATATAAATAAAAGTAATGATCGATGTGAAAGTGCACAAAAAAACTATTTTTTAATACTATAATAATGTGAAGTATCCTATTATGGACCTATCACCCATTGTGGTCCTATTTTACAATAAACGATTAAATAAATAGAAATTTTTTTTTGCCTATTAAATTTTATTATCTTTGTTTTGCATATTTCGCCCAAAATTTACCTTTCCACTAATTCGTAAAAAATCATTTAGTTTTTGTAGGACAATGTATTGGAAAAAATGTTTTTTGATGTGTTTTTCAGCTGAGTTGGTCTAAGAATGAAATCTTTAATTTTTGTCATATTCTTTTTTTTTCTATTCCAAATATATTTCGAGTAAATGAATAATTTATGTCAAAATTAGGTACAGAAAGTAATATTTTACCCCATTTTTCCACATAAAATTGTTCGATTTGCTCACGTTATTTAAAACAAATTTTATTAAGCCTTCGTATAATAAATACGATCCACTCTACTACTACCTACTTAAAGCGCAACCGTTTTGTATTATTTTTATTTTAATATTTCTCGTTATTTGTTGTATAAAAACGACAAACATAAATAATTTCAATAAGATATATGTTTTATGCTTGTAGGTATGTATATTTGTGGCATTAAACTGTAAAGTTTGCTCTTTAATTGCATTTCAATTTGTTTACGAACACCCATATGAATGCCATATACCTATTGGTCCACACGGTGCAATTAAATCGTTCAGGGATAGCCTGCAAAATCCATAAATTCTGGAGAGGTGCATGTAGTGTGGTTTATATTTAACACAGCGTAAATCAGTAACGCGAAAACCAACCAGCCCAGCGGCGCATCGTTGTGGTGGACAATCCATAAATTGTATTTCTAGCCAGAACAATTAGTGCGGTAATTAATGTTCAGTTCAACATTTTAAAGTAATTTTAATTCTTTTTTGTATTGTTATCAAGCTATCTATGTACATTTATAATATTAACTATTGTTGAAGGATAATTGTTGATTAATATTATCATCTATAATAAATAAATAAATAAATATAGTTGTACCTAAGTACATAATCAAAATATTATTTAAATTCTTCATTGATCCTTAATTTAGGTTAAATTATTCATAAATCTTGTTGTTGTTCCGTGTCACGAATAATCAAATTTAAAGAAAAATAATTCGATTACACTGTACGTACAGGTGCTATGATTTATTAGCGAATGAAACAAAATTATCGGTTTACACATTATTTAGATGTAGATGAATTTACAGTAATTTGTGTTAGCTTGCCAGATGGTCACAAACACCCTTACTTATCATTATTATCATTAACTTTTAATTTTAACTTTAACTTTAAAAATATGTTCTGGCCGAGATATAATGAATATTTAATATTGGTAAGTAGGCACATCTACGATCTACTAATTTATGTTTTTCAATAGATTCCAAAACTTCCATCCAATCAAAAAACCCTGCAACTTAAGTTATAGTGTTTTATGATTGGACGGGTGAACCTGACTAATAGCAACATATAACAGAGGAAAGGAAGAATAGGTACCTACATACTTAGTCCAAAAGTTCCTAAATTGAAATAAAAAATGAATCATAGTTGTTAAGATATTGATCAAATGTATACGCACTACACTACCATTTACGTGAATATGAAATTGTTGTTTTTTTAACAGCAGTTCCTTAATTGTGCTGATTATCAACATGACGTAAACACTGAAAGATCATGGAACAATATAATTGTGATGATGAGATCAAATAAAGTCATCCTTCGGCTAGCTTTGCTTCCCTTTTATCTTTTATGTATTAGAAATCATTTGTATCAGACTCACCAATTATCAATGTTTCGACATTTAAACAAGGATACTAAAATAGTCGATATATACATATATACATACATATATGCATGGATAACATGGTGTCACCCAAGTTTGAGCCAAGATTCACTCATGATTTCAATTTTTAAAGGTCATATTATCTATGTATAATTGTAAAGGGAGCTATTATGAGTATGAAATAAATCCGTAATTAAATGGAAATTTCTAATGACATCAAATTGGAAGTAAACGGTAATTAACCCATCAGCACCCAATGTGCTCATGCGAGGATAAGTGTGTTATGATCTGTCTGAGCAATGACTTTTCAAACAAGTTCAGTTGATCTGCTCATTATCCTCAAACTACGACACCCTTTTAGCACAAATTCATAAAACAATTTTGATAAATTTTTAAATTCATATTTTCAAATTGTTTCTATATTTATTCAAAGGTGGCTAACGTTAAATAATTTGGTCATTAATAGGTTAAACGGATAAAAAAGTTTCCCTTTTAAATGAATAATAGAATATCTTTCAATTTCTAAGAAAATGTTCATCCTACAGAATTGTAGGAAAAATGAATTAACCTATAGGTAGGATCTGTTACATAATGGTTGGATTGGAACGTTGCAACAGGGGTTCTGACTTTTATTAAAGAAAATGGACTATACAGATACATATACGATTTAGAAAGTAATTAATGTTTTCTATAAGATCAAGATTTTTTTTTCTTCTATAAAATAGTGTTATTTGTATCTCATAAATTTCAGGTTGCGTACATTTGGACACGATTTGAGTACCTTTGTATTTCGTTAAGAGGCTAACAGGCCTATTATACGCAAAAGTTAAGACTCTAGCGGCCATTTTAATCTTCACTCGTCTTAAGATTCACCTCAAGAGCGCGACACTGAAATTCGTATTCTACAACGCTACAAGCTTGGCTGGGTCGCGTTCATTTTACCTGTGAAATTGTTGTTTTCTGAAAGGTACTCAAGGTAAATTTCGTGCTATGCCCTTGTAGTACGGCTCGATCGCTTTCCTGATATAAATTTTGGCTCAAATTAATAAATAATTAATTGAAAATAGTTATTTTCTTAAGTTTATCTGTCATGTTGCTGTTGTTTGCATTTATTTACACGAACACAACCTAACAAAATAAAAATTCACCATCTTAAATTGACAGTTTATAAACTCACCACTACGAGGTGAGACAAATTAAGAGCGCTAATAAAAAGTTGACTGTGGAATACCAAATAAGAGAACGACTCTTAAAGGCGCTCTTAATTTCTTAAGATTTTTGTTCTTAAGATTATTAACGCTCTTAACGTAGAATAGGCCTGTTAATCTACGTTTAGAACGGCAGTAGGCATCTACACTGGTCACTGTCTCACGGGAGAGCATACATGCAGGATTGGTTTGATAGCGACTGACCTGTGTAGGAACTGCAAAAAACCCAGAATGAAAGAAACACTAGAGCATCTTCTTTGTTCCTGGCGAGGGCGAGACACAGAACTTTAGGAGACTACTTTTTACACAACTTAAGAGCGGTCTCGACATGTAACATGAGGAACCTTATAAGATTCGCAGTGGAAACAGGTGTACGCGAACTCGAAGAGCACAATTCTCAAATCGCAACCGTAGTAGGGGCCACATAGGCAACTGCAATTGGTATCGCTATAGACCCTAAATGGTCTCTGCGAGGCGCAAGGTCGCTGCCACTACTAACTAACTAGCGACAAAAAGTAAAAACTCTGTGAATTGTATATTATTACACTAAACAATAAAGTCAATTATAAAATAATACACACATTTTTGTATAAAAATAAAAGCGCAATTCATGGTTGAGTAATAATTATCTTAAATAGAGAAAAATTAATTGGTGCAAATCCAGGGAACCATGATAATAGTTGCTTTGTGGGATATCTTGCTTTCCTTACTGGACTTGGGCCACTTGCAATGATCTGACTGAAATTATGTCATTTTCTAATCTGCAAGATTTTAATTATTTTAAGTTATTTATTTACACTTTAATATAATAATGTGCTTTTTAATAAATTAATTAGCGGGCGACAAAAAGAACTAGTTTTTTTTTTTTAAATATAATATATGTCTATTGATGGCTTATATACAATACCCGCTAACACAATTTTACCGATTTTTTTTATTGCATTAAATTGATGTTTATGCAACCCTGCACCTATGGTAAAACTTTCACAAAATGTTTGTTTTAAAAAATTTGTTGCAATATTTGACCATCCGCCAACATAATACGCTATAAGAAACAACTTTAGTTTTTACTGGCTCTGTAACACCCCGGCTCATCTTTGGGTATTACAATACTTAAGATTAAAGAAAAATAGAAAAAAAACAAATATTTATTTACCTTACTTTATTACGTTTTGATCTTTTATAAAATTGTAATAGGGAGGGGAAAAGGAACGTTGCACGTGTTTATTTTTATTTTCTACTTCTCTGTGTTCCTGTTTTAGGCTGTAGGGTTCCTATATCTTTGCCTTCTTAGTGTATTCTTCTTTGTATTTCTTCTTCGTGAGTGTTTCTTGATGTTCCTTGTTCCTTGTATTGTATGTTTTATTATCACTGTATATATTTTTAACTTTTACTGCTTCTTGTATTGTTTAAATAATTGAAAATTTATTTAAAACTACGTCTCGCCGCTTCGACGGTTGGAAATGCACTCTCCACGTCCAAACCTCTGGTCTACATTTATCTCTCTAGTCCAGCCAATTCCATACCGTTGAATTAACATTGTATGAACGAAATTGTTGCACACATGGATGGTGTATGGGACATTGGGACAGGAAATAGATTTAAACATAACATTTAATTTAGATTTAACAATAATTTAATACAAGATACATTATATGCATGCGACGACCATTGAGGGACGTTACAGCTCCTGAAAAGTACATAAACATGAGTTAGCGGGTATTGTATATAAACTATCGATATATACAAAATTCGTATTTACCATCGCCAAAAACAGTAAAAAAATTAACTAAATTAGCTAAGCCAAGTGAACACGTTTAAACAAAACTTAAATACAATGAATTTGCATTTATTTGGTTTATCGTCATTTGGAAAAAAATTATTTATTGGTGCGGTTTTACAGTGGATCCACTAAGCTTGAAAGGGTTTAGATATGATTAGTGATCTTACAGATTAATCCAAGAATTAAAGTTGTTGAATTCATTTTTTGGATATGCGACTTACTTTTTTCCAAAATTCATGCTCTATTATACAATTAGTTCTTCTTTCGTTTGCAATCAACAGATTCAAAATATCTTGAAAACTTTTTAATTTGTATTACCTGGAAGGTAAATAATGTACAAGGTCGAAGAAAAACACTGTATCTGCCTTAAATTTTAACCGATTTTAAATTTCAAACACGAAATAAAAATGTACCATGTACCATGTTGTATATAATTGACATAAATAACAATTTTATTGATATGTTCAAAATTTCACTGCGTTTGAAAAAAAAAAATGTAGATGAAGTATGGTTACAGACGACGTTTTACTTTACTTTTCGATAGTTAGTTAGTTGTTAGTGGTGGTGACCTTACTGCGCCTCACAGACTATCTAGGGTCCATAGCGTTACCACTTGCAATTGCGATAACTATTGTTTTATTTCCTCAATGATATCTTAAAGATTCTAAAAATTGAATGTATTTAATTTAAAAGTTAAATGCTAATTATAATTACAGTTAAATATTTAGTAGTGCTTTTATGAATGGGTGCAATTTAACAACCAATAATATTTATTCGATATACATACATTCATAGCCATACACTTTATATGTATGTATAATATATTGTGTACATCTACGTATGCATAGTTTTTAACCATCATAAATCATTACCTTTGGTATGATATTTTAGGGTGGCTTTAAAAATAACAATAATAAATAATATAAAAATCACAAAAATTTAATTAATATTTTTGTTATATTTACATTTAAAATTAAATTATTATTTTAATTGATTTGGTTGTAGAATATTTATCTTTTTTATTTATCTGTTGTTGTACAATGTAATCATACATTTTTCAAAATAGATACATCCATTTTCAATTTAAAATAGATGTTATTTATTATAGTTCACCAGTAAAAACTCTCAATAAAATCTGTGGTATAATTAAAATCATAATATCGCATATATACATACATACATACATTGCATGTAGAGTAGGTAATATTGAACTTAATTTTATACATATCTGTACAAGTGTACATATCCATATATGTATGTACATACGAGGAAAATGGTTAGCTGGACAATATACACTGCATGGCTTATTCTAACAAACCCTGAACTAATATTAACAATGAATTCTATACCCATGGTAGCTTTTAAAGGTGATTAAGTCATTATTATACTCTTATCATTGATAAACACTCGAGGCAACAGTAAATTTATGGAGAATATTTGAACCGAAATTGTTGTTGGCGTATGATTATGAAGAGATAAGTGCACGTTATATTATGTATGTATAACAATAAATATAGGTATTACTGTGGTTAAATGGTAAATTTCCGATTTAAATTGACAGTCATGCTCAAGCTCGTGTTCAAAAATTCTATATGAAGTCATAACCGTAACTTGTGAAAATGCTAAAGAATCCTAGAATGTAGAGAAAATAAATTCTCATGAAAATGGGATAAGACTTAGAAAAAAATAAATTAGATACGTACTACTTACCTACCTCTATGTACTATAATACCATGTGATCATATATGTATGTACATAATGTAATTGTTTTGTAAATAAAAACTATCTGGTTTTCAATTTGTTTATCAACATAAATATTAATGGAATGGAATTGATAGCAATAACTCTTTACTTTAAATTAAAATACTTCAAATAAACAATAATTATAGTTATGATATCTGATCCTTCCTGCAAAAGAAACAATTTTTGTTTTCGTTTTATAATAATAATTATAAGAATTAATTACAAGGTAACAATATTCAGGGAATAATTAAATCAATCTTAAGATTTACCAATAAGGAATAATTGGCTACGCCGATTATATTATACCCGATGTTTATTATCTACGACTTTTTCCGTGTCTATTTTGTCTGTAGGTACAACAAATATATACCTACAAATTTTTTGCAGCCCCATAATTGTATATTGTAGAAGTTTTTGACTTATTAATGAAATATTTATTTTTTAATTCTCTATCATTTTCATTATATTCATTTTTTAGGTAATCTAAATATTTTTCTAGTAAATGATTTGTAACGGCCCCCTCGGCCATCACGACTTTTTATTCTTTTTGCATAAATCTAATATTATATTCAATATTTTTTTTACTTTGTCTTAATTAGATTATTTTTTTAAATTTTCGCGCATTTGTTAAATTTCTATTTCGATAAATTTCTACCTTTCAAAAATATCCGAGGGTGAGAAAAATTTCGCCAACGAAGAACTCACGTGAATTAAAAGTAAATATATGTACTTATATATTATAAAGACAGTAATTGTGAAAAAGTGCGCACTAAAACTAAGAAAATACATAATAAAATAAAACATACAACATAAAATATTTAAATTAGAAGAAACAGTAAAGCAAACGGAATCAAGAGTAACCAAAAGACTAGATAACCTATCCAAGTAATTGTAAGTGACCGCCGAAAGCCAAGCGTTCCATATAGATTAAAAACCCTAGAGATTACATAAAATTGATTGCAGCGCCATAACGGTAGATCGTCGAACAGTTGGTCTATGAATGAAATCTTCATTTATGTATTCTCTATAATTGTTGTCATAATTATTTTTTCGACATTCCGACTATCTTTGGAGTAAATGATAAAAATTAAGTGTACACTGTACCCCACCCTCTCCTAGATTTTGTTTGATTTGATCTAACAATAGAGATCTTACTCTAGGACTACATAATATTAAATTTCAGTTTTCTAGTGTTAGCCGTTTAACCGGAATTTTTATCACGGACAGACATGCATATTTTGACTTAGAATTTCACGAGAAAGACAAACTCCGTAAAAAGGTCTAAAACCATTTGATTAACATCATATACGGGTATAAAAATAATGGAAATTTATACATTTGCTCTTCCATTAAATACCTAAGAAGTAAGTTCATACAGGTGTACTACATATATACATATACATTTACCAACTTTCCGGCTTCCAGCAAAATTATCTCCAAATTCAGTATCAATACAAAATAATTTGTTAGAATTCATCACACGTTCTTAGTAGTATTCAATTCACTATAATTTTGCGTCCAGTTGGTTTTATTATTATTTTTTTTTTCAAAAATGTTCTGATAATTTCATGTAGTTAGGTACTGAAAATAAAATACCATGGTGCAATTTGTCTGCAATTATTTAAAACAAAAATTGATTAAAACGAAGAAAAAGCATATTAAATAAAATTTGGTTAGCAGGTACCTACATACATACATAATTACATACATACATATTATTTATCTACTTATACGTATTATATACATATGTACATACATTATATACATAAGTATATATTATTATTATATTAAACATTACATTAAATACAAAATCGTTTTACGCAACCAAAAATTTTTAATATGCATAATAACATAAAATTATTAGTGCCCACTTGTGTACATTTTAAGTGGTCGACTAAAAGCTTCAGTTGGCTATATAAATCGCAATAATACGAAATACAAAGAGATTTGCGTTTTAATCAAAAAAGTATTTTTGAAATCTTAGAATTTAATCTTATTATACGATATATTCTTGAATCATGTTAATAGTAAGAAAGTTTCTTGGAAATTTCTAAAATATTTTGGAAACTTTTGTTGAGATAACGACCGTTTACAGCACACCCTAATGGCCATTAAAGGAAATTTATACGTTGAATTAAAACGATGCATTTAAACTATTTCTCTGGAGGAAAATTAAGGCTTTGAATTACTCGTAGACGTTAAATTTTGTACTTTGTATGCGGCGTTACAAAAATCTTAGAATTGTTATATACATACGAAAGTATAATAGAAACATAAACATATATCGAAACAATATGCTATATAGTAGATGTTAGATGTTTGTACATTATGCTATAACTACCTTACTATATGTATTATTGTTGTATATAGAGGAATGCCTAAAAGAAAATAGCAAATTGTTAATAAATTTCAACTTTGTCAATTTTAACTAATGACCGACCAATGGCCAGGCCATATAAACTTATATAGACACTCGCATGTGTTTAGTTAATCGATCGACTTTATTTAATTATATTCATACTGGAATGGATGGAATAAAATTATATACTTACATATATTACATAATTATTGTGAATATAATTAAACTCTTGGTTTCAGCTGTTTACAGTCTTTAAAGTAGGTAGGTATACCTACCATAAAGACTGTATAATAATTTTGTATTATATAAGGGAAATTTACATATTATTTAATGCGGCAAAAAACGTAGTTATGTATAATTCAGAGGTTACACGGAGTAGGTATATTTTATGCTCAGATATCTGCAACATGTTTTTGCTTTCTAAGCTGTTGGAAATATGAAATATTATTATTTTCATACATTTTGATTTTTAGAGGAAGATTTATTAAAAAGAGTTCTAAGTAATTGAAAATATTTCTGACCATTTTAATATTTTTGAAATCCTGCTAAAGAAGAAATATTTACGTACTTAAAATCTAAAATAGTAATTATAAATATGTAATATATGCTGTAGTTACTCCATCCAATTCTTCTGAAATTTCATAGTCATTTGTATCCAAGAGAAAACAATTGTTTCTATAATATTAGGAATTCTAGATGGCTCTCCAATTATTTTAAATATTCAAATATATTCGAAAATAAGGAATTAATTATTCTTCCTTTTGGTGAAAAAATACAAACGATCAAAAAATAGTCAGAATACCGGATCCCACTAAATCAATTCATATTAATTTAAATCAATTGCATGATAGCTACATTTAGATACATTTAGCTACATAGCTAGATACATTTAGATACATATAGGGTAGAGGAAAGTATAGTTGGCATCTTTGTGATTATTGTGATGTAGCATAAAAGCGCGATTACTTAGTCAAATTCTCTTAATTCGCGCTCCTTTGTTTTTTTTTAATTTTTATTATAAACTTGTGTTAGTATTAAAATAGCCAGTGACAAGTAAACATATTTTTTGGGAGAAAGAAATTGCCAATATTGTGTTTTCTTCATAATTGAAAGTAAAGTGGTACTTTTTTGATTAAGTTTCTTGAGGAAAATTGAATATAGAATAATACTGACTAAGACAAATAAATTCCTTAAAATCCCAACTATAAGTGCTTTTACCCTAATCAACATTAAAAAAATGCCAACGTTGTTGATTTTTTAATATTCTTAAATCCCATATATGTTTACCTGCGTATTCGTATATATCCCCTTGATAATTGTTCAGGTCGTTCTCCCTCTATTTTTGAGATAAAAATAAACTATAAAAAATTTTACAAATAATTTTACATTACTCTGTATATTTATAAAAATACGTATCTTGGTTAACAATAGGTAGAGTATATCTATAGTACAGCTTCCCTATTTAAAAACCCTATAAAATACATAATACTGATTGGAGCTCCATTCTCTATCATTTGTGTTATGTTCATTTTTCTCTAATTTGACTAAATTTAAAGAAAATGATTAAAAATTGATTGTAGCTCCATAACGGTAAGTCGTGGAACTTTTTGGTCTATAAATGAATCTTTATTTTTTTATTTTCTACAATTGTTGTCATATTCATTTTTCTACACCGCAACTATATTTCGAGTAAATGAAAAATATATGCACACAGTACTCGATCATCCCTTATATCTTGTCGGATTTGCAATAGAGATCTTACTCTAGTAAAGTAATTGGTAATCTATTAAGCTCAGTGAGTCAAACTTTTATAAAAATCTAGCTTAAACAGGGTATTGTGTCACATATTGAAATATCTTTAATTTTTGTGATATTTGCACACCAAATATTTTAAATTTGATACACCTATCCCTTGATTTACGTGGTACTCGATTTACGCGGTTTACATTTTTACATGGTAATTACATCTACAACTTGAACCTATCCTCCTGTTTATATGATTGCTGTGTCTCGTTTTACACGGTTTCGATTTACACAATTTGTCATGGAACGTATTTATCACGTAAATCGAGGGACAGGTGTTTGTAAATCAAACGTATGACTCGCAAAACATATATGGACCACTCTACTACCTTTGCAATCAAACTATTTTCTTTACCAACCTTCTTTGCATGCTGCCTAATACGTTATTTAAATTAAATTTTAGTAGTAGAGTTACTTTAATTGAGAAAGTTTGAAATAAGAAAAAAAAATTGTATTTTTTGATAAGTAAAAAATTTTGAAGTCGAAGAACGTTCATAAACGATGTGTGTCACCAAAATTGTCTTGGCGTGTCACCTGTTCTAGTACTAACTAATAAACTGTCAAAATTTTAGTTTTCTAGCTTCAGCCGTTTAGTTAAATTTTTGCTTTCCACGTTGAATATTAAGTTATAATACCCTTTGATTGACATCATGCGAGTGTAAATACAATACTTATAAGATTTTTTGATTTAAGATGATATTGCAGAAATATGTAGGTACCTACATTATGTTAATGTTTTATAGTTGTAACTATAAGAATAAGTCTAGTATGTATGTATGTATGTACATTGTACATATGTTGAACGTACCTGTTTAAAAAAAATTTTTGTCTAACATTGCAGGTAATGCATTTATGTACATATATATGTAAGTACCTACATATAACAAACAATTGAAACCTATTAGTCTGGGGTAAATATCGGTTTACGATAATATCTATGTACACGTTTTTTATAACATAATATTGTTGTGTAAGAACCATTGCGGAAAAAAATCATAAAAATATTAAATATGATTTTGTAACAATCGTCTTCAAAACATTAACAATTAAATAATTTACCTGTTATTGAATATATTATAGAAAACCGTAAATATCTAATTTTCCTCAAGGACAAAATGTTCCTGTTAACAAGAATCCTGCTTTTGTTTGTTTTTAATATTTGCGATATCTTATACACCATGGCAAATTGTCAAATGTCCACAAACCCCATTGATAGAAGGGTTTTATGACAATTCACCCAAAGTTCTGTATCTTTAAGAAATGTCCTTCAAAAACAGTCTTAAAATTCATAACAAAAATATGAATCTTTGTATTGCAATTTTTTTCAAATATATTCATAGGTAATATTTAAGGGTTTATTTTTGGGGTAAAATTTTTAGAAATGTTCAAGCGTTATTTAGTAGGTACCTAAAGTTGAAATTCGGTAAAAATATTTCTAACCTTAACGTAACTAATTAGTCTGAAATATTACGTGAATGTGTCAAAAACGTTTCAAAACGCAAATGGAAGACATCTCACGCGACGTGAAATTCTATCGTTTTTAACAACTCGTGACTGATACACCTCTACCTATATTTTGTGTTTTAGTAAATGGTTTTTTAAGAGAATAATTAATTGCTTTCGTTAATAATTTGCTGACACAAGTTTTATGTGTAGAAGGAAACATTTATTTTCATTGAAATTTATTTTATAAAAGTTGTTTTTCCTTTCAATAACTTACAATATTCACCACACATGCATGTGCATATGGATTTATGATCATCGTATCTCATGTGGGTTGCAGCAATGCAGCACCGATATGGTATTTTCGTATTGCGTATACTGTCACAATGACCTGCAAGGAGGTGTCTATAGAGAGAAAAGTAGACGGAACAATTTTTGCGTGTTTTTTTTTGGACTACAACCTAAAATGTTTGTATAATGAATGTAAATAAATACTTTATGAATAGCAGCACAATCAAAACTATAATTTATACGTGAATTGTAGAATTGGTAACAATTCGCAATTATTAATAAATAATAGAATAACAATTGTAGGTAATGTAGATTAACAATTGTTAGTAATGCTTTATGTACATTTTTTTAATGCGCATATTCAGAATTTTTTTACAAAAAGCCACTATTCTTTAAATAACTCAGTGGCGGCTCGTGAGATTGTTGGATCTTATCTTCATGGGACTATTTTTTGAAACTTTCTATTTTTATATTATTTTAAATTTCCAGCATTTTTGGAAAATATTAACCTTTTAATACATTTTGAACATGAAATGGTTCAAAACGGCGTAAGTTTTTTTTTAGAATTATACCATGATGATGAGATCAATAATTCTCATGAACCGCCACTTCCTTTCAAAATAACTTGTTTTCACGTAGGTTCGGATTACTACTATTAAATCAGTTGAGTGTAGTGGAATTTGTTCGTACTATCAATATAATAAGCTTGGGGGGGCGAGATCAAGTTGTATATATTTTGTATGAAAATAAACGTAACCTGTGCACTAATAACTGTCGTTAAGAGGGCCAAATACCACCGAACCTATTTTGCCATCTAATTAATTTTGCCATCCATTAGTTTTTTTTGTTTAATTCATCGTTAAATTTTAATTTTGCCCGTTGTATAGGTATTTGTTCAGCTTTTATTTTAAGTAACGCTTTTAATTTTGGTCATATCATATGGCAAAAGACTTAAAAAAAATTGGAAAATAAATATGTAGGTATGTACATATGTATAGATACAATGTACATCTACATGCATATACATATATGGATATCGGAGAATATTCTCGACAATATTCTCTAAAAGAAAATTCTCAAAAATTTTACAATACTATCACTTTGTAATGTTGTTTAACCGTGCAGGTAGTTAATTAGTTAGTGTGAGAGAGGGTGGACGCCCTAAAGCGCCCAACATTCCTTAGGCCCATTAGACATCCCTCTTTATTTTATGCATTTATCTCAATTGATATGACGAGCTCTTTTTTGTGTAACAATTCAGCACTTAATCAGGCCAATTCACGTTCTTTTTAAGCACACTGCTTTTAAGAAAAATCACGCACGTCTGTTTAAAAGCAATGGTAAAAATTCCTATTCACGTTCAAAACGCTGCGTTTTGTTTTATTTTAAATTTTGTGGAATGTATTAAACATCAGTTTTTTTTAAAATAAAAACGTAAACAATGAAGTCTGATATATAAGTACAAATTAATATAATCATTTGTCATAGCTAGCCATTAGAA
>JANSTT010017300.1:0-17634 GCA_026745375.1 Platyura marginata
AATATACATGTACAAAGTTGTAAATAATAAACAAGTACTCATACGGGTATATTATAATCGGCGTAGCCAATTTTTACGTCTTTACTGGTTTATTATTTTATTATTAAAACAAAGGACATTTGACGTATATTTTCAGTGCAGGGTGTCCAGCACAGATGCCACAAAAGTAAACGACGATTATCCATACCGAACGATATTGGATTCGACCAAATTGTTGTTTTTTAATCTTTGGTATTATGACATTCGATATTCGATTCGCCTGTAGCATTTTTTTGCGAAAACGATAAATCAAATACATAGGACACCTGTTTATATGGTGGATTTACTGTAGAATTTACAGAATTTTTAATTCAACCTTTAAATTTTGGTGGGCCATCTACGTCTATTTCTCGAATACAAAAAAGTATGGATTCATATGAAAGAGATACAAAAGTGCATAATAAATTTTGGAAAATCATTTGAAAATCGAAGAAAAGAAGCAAAAATTATAGACAACTTTTGGGACTATACGCCCAATTTCGCTAAAATCATTTACTATTGTGGTGTGGCATCTACACTGGACACCCTGTACACACATTTATGTATCAAAAAATCATGAAACCAGTTATGTTAGGTTACAAGATATACAAATCAATGGAAAAGTTTAAATTTTCTGGCACGTCTCATTTGAATATTTTCTAACCATCCAGAGATCATAAATACGCCCTCATAACACGTGTTTATGTCGAAAATGTTTTTGAATTACAATATGGAATCGCTTTTAGACTTTAGTCTAAAGTGGTTAGACATTATGATTATTATGTGTGATGTGATGTGACTCAATTTAGAAATCTGTAAAAATTCCCTTTCACATTATTATGGAAAAACTGTATCATCAAAATAAAATTGTGGGAAAAAAGAAAAGAAATTTTTCCACACTTTGGAAAAAAAAACAAAAATTATTCAACAGAAAAAAAATATTTTAAGTTTATTCGCAAATCGACCCATAAATATCTAAATAAATATATAATGTAGGTACAGTAAAATTTACATTGTGCGTACGTACATCGTACAAGTTAGTATATACACACACATAGGTACTTACGTAATGGTACAACCGCAAGCTCTTCTTGCCATGATACTTCTTCACTCTATTTAATTATGGACAAATTGTACGTGTGTATGTATGTACAAATGTAGGTAGTGTGAATTTAGTTCATATACGTAGATTAGGGTGGATTATTTTTGTATGGAGATTTTTGGATTTGAGATTTTCCAAAAGCCCTGGGAGCGGAAAACTTGTGTTGTAGCCTAAAAATCTTAAGTTTTAAAATTTTGTGCAAAAAAAATTATATTTGATGGTCCTTCGATCCGTTTAAAGGTCAAAATTTGGTAGTTTTTTCAGTTTTTGACCTGTAACTGTTCAATGAACAATTTAAACTGAATTTGATTTATGACAACGTTATAGGTTATTAAATTACCTTTAAAATGATATACAATGATTTTAATTATTCAAAGAAATACATATTTTTAAAATATTTTAATAGTAATGTTAGCATATATTAAAGCTAGGGAAAACAATTTTCAAGGAATTAGAAAATTTGAGATTCCTAAATTAAATTTCAACGCAGCAGATTACATGAATATTGTAAGCTGAGGCCTTAAAAAACATACATGGAACCGGGTTTAACGAGAAATTTATATCAGGAAGCATTCGACGAAATTATTGATAATTCCCCAGGGCTTTGGCAAATCTTAGTTTTTTTAAAAGCGATCCACCCTAACGTACATATAATGTATGATACACTATCAGAGTGAGAGGTCGTCTAAATCTAAAAGGACGAAAATTAATCTTTACGGAGCAGTGAAAATCTCCATAAACATAACAATAATTGCACAGTGTACAAAATGTAATCGTATTATTAAGTACATAATATTAGTGTAGAGATCTACGTAATGGTAGAAAATATGGATTTTAATAAAATGTACCTAGATATGTACAGTACAAGTACATGTACAATTGTACAATGTTAATGAGAAGCAATTGCTTTTTATTGCATATTTAGTAGACGTGACGTAGTAATATAATTATTGGTCATTCATATCATATAGATACATACATATATACATACATATGTACGTACATAGGCTGCATCGATTTTGATCTTGGACATTTTTACTTTTTTTTGCTTCCATACCGTATAATCGTATATGAAATATAAAAGAAAGGCTTCGCGTTTTTTTTGTTGTTTTCTCCATGAACTGAAGGTTTTGCAACAAAAAAATGCAATCCAAACTTTGGTCACTCGAATCTCTTGCTCGTTAACACGATAACTCAAGAACGCGTTGAGCGAAAAGCTTGAATTTTTTTTTATTGGTTGATATTAAATGTTCAGCGGGTGATATTGTAAATGGGTAAAATTTCGCCACCCCTTCGACGCCCTGCCATACAAATGTTTTGTAAAAAATGTATTTTTACGACAGTAAATCGTAGCGTAGACAATAAACAAGTACTCGTACGGCTATATTATAATCGACGTTGTCAATTATTTCTTCTTTAAGCCTGACGCACACTGAGGCGGTGACGGTGGCGGTATATTTGTTGTGTGAATTTTATTTTAAGTGACTCTTCCGTAGACATTGTTTGGTTTTTTTCTTTTTTTAAATTTTATATTCTGAATTTATTTGAGCGTACCAAAAATTACGAAAAGCAATCTAGAAATTCTCTGAACTAATTAACAAAGAGACTATTTAGGGTTTCTAAGGATTTTCATTTTGCCACACAATGTGAAGCTCAGAAGTTCAAACGCTTGACCGAATGGGTGCTATACATAATTGATTAATGTTTTAAAGGTTTCCATGTACAATAAATATATACTATATATATATTTATATATATAAATGTGTGTGGTGTATAAATTGAAATGGCATTTTAATAGGGTAAACTGTCGGTCCTAAACAATTATTGCATATTATCATCTCCCTTTTTATGTCATAGCAGAATGTGTGCGTTAATGTAGGTTGTACCGTACTTTGACATATTCAAAGTGTAAAATGTCAAATTTATGTATAAATAGCTTAAATCTAAAGAAAGATAGGAACATTTTAAATACAAATATTATTTTATGTTACTATTACGTTCCAATTGGTTGGAGATTGGTTGGTCATTACATTTTTAATTTCGCGTTATATTAATCCAAATATAACAAGCCGTTAATTAAGCTGCGATGCTTCTACCAATAATATTCCACTTAGTGGAAAAGATCAATTATAGTATAGGAGTAATAAGTTTACTCCCTATATTGACATAATTAGACTAAATTTTTCTAACAATTGACTAATAGTTTATGAGTTTTGGTGATTTTCACACACTTTTGTGGGAGAATCGAAAAAAATGTTTACGACAAAATTTCGGAGATCAATATTCTATAGTAGATATAAATAAAAAAAATCTTCCAGTCTCCTATACTTTATTAGTATTATGTACATATAAAAATCCGGTCAGATGCTAATATTTGGTGGCGTCAACATCAAAAGTAAAGAACTTAAAAAATGCGTGGCCCATAGTTCCAGATTAGCTCCACATTTATTTGCAATAATTAGCGATATATTTGTTAACTAAAACTAAATTAAAATGAGGTTTAAATATTAAATGACCAGCTTTGGAACAAAAACTTAGTAATTTTGAAAGGTTATAAGAAAATATCTTGTTCAACTAAAACTTCTATTTTCTAGAGAATTATAATATATGTATGTATGTATGTATACTTGTACATAGACTACCCAAATGTAACTATGATGTTTACAAATTAGAAAATTTATTGTATATCCATCTCTGTATAAAATCATTTTTGAGAAATTACATCTTAACCATCGAAGAAGGTTTTTTTTTTTGCGATAAAAGAAATGTTTTCTGTTCGTTACACTTTTGTTCAAGTTTTCTTTTATTTTTAATGAAATCTTTTAAATTCAGTGATTTCATGGTTTTACATTTTCTACATAACAACATTTTTGCCTTTTGTATGATATAATAAATGGTTTTAGATTATAAATCCCTAACTTATATATTTTTATGCTTATATGTATGTATATGTATATCTATATGGTATATGTGTATGTATGTACATAGATAGATTACATTATCTCTAAGAGCATATGTTGTTTTATAGTAATAAGTATATAGAGAAAAACGGAAAAACAAAATTTATGGAAAACTCTTGATTGAACATTAAAAAGTTTTAATTTTTGGTTATCAGAAAAATATTTATTTATTTACTACAACACCATTCATTTAAAATTACATTGTCAAAATGTACCTTTTTATAGCTGTGCAAAGAGAGAGCATTATTTCACAGTTTTAAATGCACAGCAAAATACTTTTCACCACCATTTTCTCGTAAAATGTTAAATCAAAATGGACATGTCCCTCCGACCGTGATTAATTTTTAAATTTCTTTATATGTATGTAGGTATATACAAATTGAATGTCCCAAAATTTATTTGAATTTGGAAAATTAACCAAACATTTGCTTAATTTAATATGCATTTACTTATTTATCATGATTCTACAACCGGTACAATCGGTTTCGGCCTCCCCTCATAATTTCTCCAACGTGTTTTTCAAATCACTTGAAATGTTTGCATATCATTTGGAAATGTTGAGATTATTAATTTTCCCTTACTTTATTATTGAGATTTTCAATAAAAATTCTTAAAAAAATGCATATCTCCTAAATTACGGGACGATTGTTCTGTGAACTGTCTATTCGATTGTTTAAAATACTCTCTCGTTTTGTAATGAATCGTAACTGTAATCGTACTTATACGGGCGTAGCCAATTATTTCTGTCTTTTCGGAAAATAATTATAAACCAATTACTTACTGTACTGGTCTACTACTCACAATTTCTCTATGGATAATTAGGCTTACAGAATACCTAGTTGCATATTTTGATGATTTTTTCAATATTTTGTTAGAAAACCGAAAAACATTTATAAGGCAAAAAAGATTGGAAATTAATCAATTTTCCTTAGAATACGGTCATTGTTAGAAAAATATTTCAAAAATTAAGGGAGTTATGCGGATTATAGTACGAATTTCAAAGGTACATAGTATAGGCAATAATACAATCCACGCTACGTTACTGACTATTTGACTAAGTAAAACGGAAATTTACAGATCATTCTCTATCATATTCTGGATGGCGCCCATCCAATATAAAATATTTGAAACAATTTATCTATCAATTTATACTTCTACTTATATACGTCAACACTTCGTCCGATTTTGCCAGTCAGCAACAATACGCCTTTTAGTAGATTATGTATCTACGTTTACGTTCCCCCCAAAAAACTTTGGATAACTTTTCTAATTGTTTATGATGTGGATGACATTATTTATTAATAAACACATTATTGAGGAAGATTTTCTAAAGTTACATATGTATTATGGATTATATATGATAGAAAAGATGATTAATGATTGCTGTTTATTTGAATAAGTAAACAATTACGCATATACAAAATGTAGGGGTAGACCGGGGTAGGTTGTACACAAAATGTACACACACAAAAATAAGTAGATAAAATTGTATAAATTCGTACAAATTATTTTTTTGTGTGTACTGAGCCACACTTATATATTATGCTTATAACCAGTCTAAAACCTCCAGGCATGTACTTTTCAAAAAAAAACAACAGAATTTGTTGTTGTTATTTTATATACATAAATATTATTTGAATTTTTGATACTTTAATTATAAATATTGTAAATTTTACAACAAGTATGGTGAGTGAATGATATTAAGAACAATACTTGTTGGAGAATTTACAATATTTATATTTAAAATAACTGAAAATAAACTAATGGTTGTTTTACAATAATTATAGGAAATTAACAAGAAAAATTTGAATTGTAAATGCATATTACAAATTCGGTTGTTATTTCTATAAAATTGACATTATTTTATGTTGATTTCTTAGAAAATAACAAAATTTAATTTCACAACAAAATTTCGTTATTTTTTTACGATGTTTTTCGTTCAGTTTTCAGTGAGAAAGGTTAAATTTTCTAAGACATTGAAAATAATTTTCTTTTGTAATATTTAACTTAAAGAATAAAATTCGTGTACATTTTCTTTGTACACGTTCGATCTGATATATAACCATAAAATAAGGATTCAATACTGAGCTACAGTTTTCTAAGTTATTTCGAACATTACATATCAAGCTTATTATAAAGCATGATAAAGCTTTGAGAATTTCTGAATAATCTTTTGTAGTGATGAAACCAAACCCACTATGTGTACATAGCCTTTGATAAACTTTTTGTTGAACGCTGAATTTTGTATCAAATATGTCAAGACCTTTAACTTTATGTTTTCTTTCAAGGCGCGTTATATTTCAATATCATTCTTCATTAACTTTTTTTTATTTTTTATTTTTATGTTTGCTATGCAAATAAATTCTGAGATTTGTTTAAATTAGAAGAACACACCAAAAGACATATTTGAGGCCAAACACTATACATTGTTTTTTTTTTTGATTTTCTAACAAATTTTTGAGAAACTCAACAAAACTCATGAAAATATTGATCAATTTTTGGTAAATGTGTGGAAATACTGAGAAAACCTATAGAAATCTCTTGAAATATTCCCAAATCAATTAAAAACGTTAAAATTATTAAAATTTAGGAAAAATAATTTTTTTTTCACACTTTCTCAATTTTTCCTTACATATTCCTTAGATTTTCGATGGAAGTTCCTTAAAAAAGTCATATCTCCTAAACTACTGGACCATTGTTCGGAGAATTTTTTTTTCCCAGTTAGCTGTTTCGAATATCTATCAAAAAAAAATATTTGGCCAACTGTCTATCGATATGGTGAGAATTTTCTTTAGAAAACCAATCGTAAATGATTATTAAAAATCGGAGGATGAGAATTTAGCCTTCAAATTATGCGCAAATTAAAGGTGAGACTTGTACGGATCCAAAAACTGCATTTGAATCATACACCCTCGGCCAGAGTGTGAATCGGGTAGTGAACCAACGAAGCTCTTCCGTAAAATGTCTTAAAACCATACAAAACTTTTAAACATCTCTCTTTCTCTTTCTTCTATGGTTTTGAAATACAACAAAAACATATGTCCATACAATGAAAACATCTTCCTTTTAGACAAAAATATGACAGGGAAAAAAAACCTCATTACATTACTTATATGGATTGATCCACGAAGAATAAAAGGTTCCTCGTTTTTAGATATATAAGTAAACGGATAAACTGTTTTAAGTCAATTGTTATTTCAGTAAAATGGGGGTGGGATTAAAAAAAAAAAAGTTTCAATGTTCTTTGTGATTGCTAATCTGATTAATGTTTGTCATATTTTATGTAACCAGAAGCTCGTACTTCATCATTAAAATTAAGTGCGTAGGTGTATGAAGCATTATCTCATTGATTTTTGTTCCTTGAACACTGTGTGTGTGTGTGTTTGTTTGAATGTGTACACAGTATTTTTACGTGTAGGTATTATACATTTTAATATAAACTACAGGAAGACGTTGAATGGGTTTTTTTTTTTGGTTTTTGAATAATCGTTATAGCCATGGTGACGACTTTGACTATTATTAAGCATTTTTGATTTATGATATTTCAGAACTGAATAAGAATAGGATTTTACTTAGTGATTGGGAAATTTTCTATAAATACTTTAATCAGTAATATTCATTTTAATGGAACAGGAACATCTCTAGTTTATTATATCTAAAGTACATATTGCCACCTTAAACTTAGCAAAACTTATGAATATTTTCATGTTGGATCAATAATTCAGTGCGGTTGCTAGATGATTCAGAAAAAAAACAGTTTCTACGTTCTACTACTGTAATGTGTAATATAAAAGAGAAGTTTTTTATATTTTTTTTCCTCAAAATATCACCCTTATTTCATGGAAAACTATGAAGAAACGATTTTAACTATAGGTTCGCTTGCTCACTTGGAAACACTACTATTGCCCAAAAACGCGTTGAGATTATTTTACGAAATTTTGGATTTATGGTTTTTGGGGTATTAAGAACTCGTATATTGAAAATGGACAAAATCTTCTACCCCCTCCCGTACAATTTCAATTTTTGAGGCGCCTGTCAGTTAAATAGGAGGGCCTTACGAATTTTATTTGATTATACGTTTTTGCGGTGAGGCAAGTTTCTAGGTGAGGCAATATGACACGGAATGCTTAAACATTCAAATCTAAAAGCTACATTATCGACATTCAATTCTATATAGGAAAGGTAACGGCGAAATTCTCCGCTGTCAAATAAGAAAACTTCAGTCTGTCTACCTGTACAAAATTACCCCATTAAAATGTACGGGACTCTACTGTACTGTACTGTACATGTACATTAGAAATATGTGGTAGGTATATTTCATTAAATTCTAACTGATTATACCTAACTACATAGGTACCTACCTACATACTATGTATATATAGAATATACAGGAAATATTCAATCACAAGCATTATCTTCTGATCGTTGGCAAATTGCAATTCAATACCGACTATTTATTGATTTTGGATAATAATGCTTACCATTCAGTCATACAACATAACTTCACTATAAATATTTGAACTGGCACTGGTATAAATACACCTAACTAACTGATGTTTTCTACATACTATAATATACCAAAACCAACCACATAATAATAATTTTCCAAAACAACAACAACAATTTATTATATTTGAACGGGTAAATTGATTATAGATTTTACTGGAGTATATTAAAGTTCAAAAACTTTTCGGTATAAGAAACAAGACCCTCGAAAGTTTTCATTCGATTATTTATATTCGGGCGTCAGGGGGGGTGGTTGGGTAAATGTTTACATAAGAACAAATTTATATTATTACAGAGCTGTATCCACTTCGTTAAGATCCTTATATAGAACTAATTAAACAAAAGATTAATTGATAAAGGTTAATTTCAACTATAAAGATGAATGATTGAAGAAATTTCAACTTTAAGACAACAACAAAAGGACAAACAATTTAAAATTTGATGTCGTTAAGTGTATTTGTAAATAAAACGATTGATATAAAAATAAATGTAGGTCATCTTCATATAGCAGTACCTACGAGTATGAGAAGTAGTAGTAAGTAATACCTGCATGCAGGGCTGGCTCTAGGTAGTTTTTTAATAAAGCCTCACTTTGCCGCAAATCTTTTCCTCATTTCCCTGGAGGTAGTTTTTAACGTGATTCAAATAAGGAATCGTTTGACTCTATTGTATGAGCGCCATTTTTGTTTACAGGAATTTTTTTGTTGTTACACAAATTTTTTAATTTTTCATCAAAATCAAAAAGTTTTTTTTTGAAGTTGTTTAAAATTAAATGCTTTATAAATATCAAGCGTCAATTATAAAATATTTATGCAAAAAATTATTTAAACGTGGCGCCCGGACAATGTGCACCATAGGATAATCGGCTCTGCCTACAGATGTACCTATACCTACCTACATATATGTTTTAAGCATTTCATAACTCCTTTTATATTGCATTTAACACTTTTAATAAATTCCTATGAAACCAGTAAGTTGTAGATGCATACACACAATCATCTTTGTGTATGAGAGCAAAACCCGGGAAATTGCTTCTTAAACGTGCTCAATAAAAATGCATGGAAAAACTTAATCCAAACGAAATGAAAGACACAAAATTCATGTCATGGCTTTATATATATATATATATATATATATACACCATATACCATATATATATATATAAAAAAAATAGTATGCGGTTAAATCATTCTTTGTGCTATAAGCGAACGTTACGCTACGAAGTTCTTCATGGAATTTCTTATATATTTCGTATGCACGTCAAATAGTTCGTTGGCAAAAGCAAAAAATATTGATTAATTGCCTTTCTATACCGAGCTTTAGAGTCTTTAGACAAATATTTTTCATATTTCTACGATATTCAGACATCAATTGTGGAAGGAAGCTAAGTATAGCAATAATTTTAAATTGTATTTATATCTGCGAATAAAATGAATGCAACAAACCATTCTAACATATAAATTATTACCTACCACAATTGCATCAACTCAAATAATAGTGAGACAGACAATTCACCCGGTTTTATTTCGTGCAGCCTAAAGTAAACAAAACGTCAATCAACCATTTTTTTAATAATTTATTTATGGAAAAATGGAAGATACGTCGCACAGTGGTTTAAAAAAAAAACATTTTTTTGATCAAAAACTAATTTCGAATAAAAATTTCGAATAAAGTTGATAGTGTATTTGATTAATTAAGAATAAGGAAAACGAAAAATTTGTTTGAATTGCCAGCATTTTTGTAAAAGTTACAGATGTTCAAAGTGTACCTTTTTCATGAAAAATTTATACTCTTTTTCGCTTATTTTTCTCATATTTAAAATTTCATTAAAAATTAATTAGTACTCTTAGTATCAAAAGGTTTTATTTGTTTGAAAAACAAATCTTTTGCCTTATAATAAAAAAGAAACAATATAAAAGTTACAAGAAATAAATTAAATATATAACCAATTATAAAATACCCTGTATTTTATAGGAAAAATAAATTCCATGCAAGCTTGTCAAATTTAAAATCGGTAGAAATGGTCAAGGTCGTTCTGGAGATTGTCCTCCACATCACGAAGTACCCCTCTAAAAAAAAGCTGATGTAGAGAAAAAAAAATCTCTTTTAGACGAAAAAGTTTAAGCCTAACCCTTAAGGAGGTCCAATTAATTTCGGGAAAAAAATGGAAACAAATTTCAGAGTATTAAAATTAATTATAAAAAAAAAAAATATTTGGAAAACACTCTAATTCCCCATGTAGAATGTATAGAGGGCGGTTTTTACCAAAAGGATCTGCATTTTCCTCAAAAATAAGCCCAAACTCATTAAAATTTACCAAGCCGTTTTGAAATTATGATTTTTTTAAGTTTACAGTACATGCGGAAATTTGAAAAACTAAGATCCCTTACTAACCCGTATTTCTTCTACAACATTTTTGTTTTTTTTTTACCAAAACTACATAAATCCTGAAAGTTTCATTGATTTAAAAAATTCTTCACCATTAATTAAAAATTAATAATATTTTGTCATAAAATCCGATAAATATCGTGTCGTCTTTTATATGAAACAATCTGGTCACCCTATACCACCATCCAACAATTTCATAGATAAAATTGTGTCTTATTATCACACTTTAGCCAGCAACAACATCCTCAAGTCATTAACCCGGTGGTCTTTCATATACTAGAGGAGTAGAGATGTTGTTGAGTGATATTTGCGTGCTTTGGTATCGTTAAAAAGTAGCAACATTGCAAATTAAACACTCATTAAACGCGATGTCCCGTATAATACTAATGCATACATATACATACATAATGTATATACATCATACACTTTGTCGTACCTAATATTTATGTAATATATACGTGAAAAGATTTAATTTCTTAACATTTATCCTAAGTGCTTTTCTTTTTTTTTTTTGTGACAGTTGAAAGAGTACTTACTCGTCTGAATGTAAGCGACAAGTAAGTATTGGGTACAACAAGTTGAAAATTTACACAAATATTGATATAATCTCAGCTGATTTTCCTATTGAATGAGGGAAATGAAAGTTTTGTGTATACATATATAAATGGTACATTATAAATCGAGGAGTATAAATGTCAATAATCAATTTTTGAAATTTAATAGGTTAGGTACCTAGAGGTATTATTTCTCATCTCCAAATAACAGAACCAATCAAATATGTATGTATATGTATGTATATATTATGTACATATACAATACATATGTATGTAGTATGTAGCCATACTTATTAGCTTTAATGGAACCAAAGAGGAAAATGTTTAATTTGTAATATAAATACAAATTGGAAAATATATATAAGGTTTGCTGTCGAAGAAGAAAATCATGTTTTCAGGGCTTAACCCACGTTAAATGTATTTTGTAGGTAGAGGTAATTGGGTATAACTTGTAAAATTCAATTAGGCTTTCTTTTAGAGTTCTAAATTAGAAACATGATCATTATGATTGTTGTTGTTGTTATTATTATACCGCATGTACATAACTTGTATCTTAATCTTTTGGGGAATGGAGTGTAGATGATACTCATTATCATATTATCGAAACATAAAATTTGAAACAACTTGGTATTGGTATTTTAAATTCTTTTCTTAATTCTATAATCAAATCCAGTAGCGGCTTGGATGGAAAGATCCGAAGATTTTCTAATGAAAGCTGGTTGGGGATAATATCATTCAAATTTGGCGAGCGAAATAAGCAAAACATTTTAATCATTTTCGAAACCTTTAAAATTAAAAATGTCATTAATAACAGATGACGATTTCTGAGCATATTGAGAAATTATAAAAATGATTGATTTTTTTTTGCGCTTAATTAATAATTAAAAATTTAAATCGCTCAAATCTTAAAGAATTGTCCTTAACAATCAACAAAAAATAATTTTAAATGAAAAATTTTATGCGACAGCAATAAGCACAATATACCTACATTGTATGTATGTATTTATAGTTTCGGAACCCAACTCTAAGTGCGCTATCATCGATTACTTTGTTTTTAACGCCGACATTTTGTACAAAATTATCACCAATCATGAATATGATGAATATTTAATTGTGTTTTTCTATTCATTCTTTCAATAACAAATCGATTAACATCACATTCCATGTATGTGTGTGTGGGTGTGTGTATGGCCTGTTTCGAAAAACTTATGTTCGGTTCGAATTCCACTTATAATGGCTGATGATTGATTGGATTAAAAGTTTTTTGGTTCTCTTGCTATTTTAATGATTATGCTGTGTGCACATTTGTATGTACATATATGCAATTCGACAACATATTTGCATACATCAACATCAACCATAGCAATAATTTTCTCTTCATTAGATGTGTATGATAAAATTGTATGTAAACTGTGAAAATTCAAATGAAATTTCTTGCCGAGTAACATATTAAGTTCATAAAAAGAATATCCCATTTTATCCCAATTTGTATATGTTGTGCAACATTTTTTCAATTTTAAATAAAATGTCTTGGAAATGCGATTGGTTTTTCCATTGTACCGATTTTTTCCGAAAGTATAGGAATATTTTTTAGAAAACATATGAAAAATTAAAACCAATTAAAAGAAGAAAAAAATTGCGAGCAAAGTGAGCAAGAAAATTTCAATATTTTTTAATATTTTTATTAAACTCTTCTTATAACTAATTGAAAATATGCCTTCTTTTATTGGGACGACGGTCCATATGGAACCCTGGTCACCTTACAGATCGTTCTCCATAATTTTTAATGTAATTTTTATGTTAATAAAATATTAAATTACTAAATTACCTATGTATGTAGGTATGTACGTACATATATATGCTCTAAAAGTGTTAAGAGAGCTTTAATACCTATAATAATACCTAATACAATAATTTATCGGAATAGGGCAGAATTTATGTAGTTTTAAAATATCTTGTTATGCTTAAATCTAAATATTAATACAAATTCTATTACTAAATAATTTAAATAATAAATTCTTAATAGTAATTATAGGGTAATGTAGATATTTTTATATATATGACCTTACACATCATTCTAATTATTAGTATGAAATTTAATTTACCATTTCGTTTAAATCTACATTATAATAGTTAATACGCATATACAAAAATATCAATTGCTATACTTTGGTCGTGTACAGTCTAAAGTTCTAAAAGAAACGTTTTTTTTTTTAATTGCCATCTTCTGAAGAAAATTTAATAATAGTGTTTCCAACTATGTACATATAAATAAAAGGTACTTCCTATACGACTTTACTTACTTATTATTATTTTTTTTTTTTTGTAAATGCTATGCACGCAAAAGTTACTCCATTAATCATAATACAAATCTACTACATATACTTAGATTAGACCAAATATATAGCCAAGAAGCTACATATTAAATCGTTTGCTAAGCGTTGTAAATGTACATAGTTAGTTAAGGGTAAACAACAGTTCAAACCAAAGGTTAGTAAGGTTATTTTTAATTGAAATTAAGTTATGTGGTGTGTGTGTATATAGGTATAGGATGTAGGTGTAGGTAGAATATATGAATTAGATATCACGATGAGTTTTTACCTGATTTTACTATAAAAAATGCTCCATCCATTAAGTTTTTTTTTTTTTTTATTTAAACGATAATAGAATAGTTCTCACGAGCTGCCACTGAAAATCCCTGTTTGCATTAATGCGACATTCACCTTAATGAAGTGTCCGGATTAATGACGTTCCACTGTCTATATAATCAAACAACCGCATTACTTATATAATCAAATTTAGTATGAAGCTGTTATACAATTTTGAAGCAACAAACTGTTGGAGAAAACGTCCATGGGGAAATCTGAAAGCTGTTTGGGATTGAAAATATGCTCCGGTTTCGAATCGAATTGAATTCGCAGAGGGAAAATTTCTACGAACGTCAACGAGAGAATGATATATGTGTATATCCTTGTAAAGAGGACGAAGAGAAAAATATAAACAATAAATTTTCGAGTATATATATAACTGATCTTATAGCCGCATTACAAGATACTTATGTCCTTTTTCGACATGTAACCAGTACACCTCCTACTTATACCCACTTATACATACATTATATGTATTATAGTAGTAGTGTATGTAGTGTATGTACGGTAGTTTTTCCGTTATGGATTGAAATAAAGTGTTTGGTTAGGAGTTTAATTTTTTATCTCTGATAAATATCTTCGTTTGGTGGCCCCTATATTATATTTATGAGGATAGTCATGGTGATAAATACAAAACTTTTCTCCGTAATATTGTGGTTAGGACATATGCTTCATGGAAACCATTAATGTCAATTTTTTTTCTCTGTAGTTTATGGGGTTCATATTTTAAGTATTTACTTCATAATTGGATTTGTCAATAATTTATATTTATTGTATTGTACATAAATATAAATAGGCCTATTTGATAATTGGATTTTATTTGGGAACAAACAAAATTTTGTATTTAGTCGATCAGTCTGATTAATATTTATAGAAATGTAAATATTTTCGTTACTAAGGAGTTGCACAGGAGTTATACTCTATAGTGTACGAATAGTCTATATACAGATCAAATGGCTCAGTGGTGGAGGTAATGCTTTTCGAACGGAAGGTGCCGGATTCGATCCCTGTCCGGGGGATAAAAATATGAAGTTTTTTCCCATCCAAGAGAAGTTTCGTTAATTTTATTTCAGATAACATCTGGATAGATTTATTTGTACTCACCACTCTGTACTTTTATAATGCGAACATTGAATTATATTATTGAACAATTTAGTATTGTTTTTTGTGATAAATTACGACGCACATACGAATACTTAACAAATTTTTCGAAAAATATTTGTTATGCAGTTATATAATAAAGCTTTAAAGCTTGTTTCCTTGGCATATAAACCTTACACCATATATTCTACCCGGGGAATTTTTCACTATTAAATTAAAATGAAATATTTTGTTGAATAAAACTCCTACAATAGAGTTATAAATTTTTGTTTAAATAAATGCAAATTTCATTTGAATGCTTAAAAGTTTGACTGCATTTTGAAAATATGATTTTTGAGCACTTTTATTGTACATCGACCATTGAAAATAACCACACGTGAATCTAAAACCACGTCAATAATAATACTATCAATTTAATTACAGATTACGAATATGCATTAAAATGAATTTTATGCCATTAAATAATTAGTAAATTTTTTTTTATATATTCAAGTACTTAAACAATTATTTAGTAGCGCGCTATTAATTTTAATTAAATAGAATAATTATCGATAATTATTTTTTACCTTTATAAACCTACCTAAATTAAATTAAAATTTCAAATATTACTATTTGAGTATCATAAGGACATATTCATTAAAATATAATTAGAAATCAATAAAGTAGTACTTATAAGTTTGTAAGTATGAACAATTACATTACATATGAGTAACGATATCTTAACAATTTAAAGTTTAATTAAATATCGACTATATTTGAAAGGGAAATTTAATAAGTTTAAATTAAATGCCACTTCATGGTATGACATCCTGAACAGTATCTACTTAACTTAAGTCACATCAATATCATTTATTGCATAAACAGCAATGTAAACGAACATTTACATGTCCGGATAATGTAAAGCCCGGGGGCTTTCTTTAAGAATTATTGCCTTTGTGCAGCCCTACTAGTCAATGATTTCAAACATGACATGTCCTTCTTTCTAATAGAGTAATAATTATGCTACTAGTTTTCGATTTCCTGTTTGTATCATTTGAAAGGGATTTATTAAATAAAGAATACAAATTGACAATTGCTGCGTGACAAGTAAATTGGTATAGTTAGGTCTCATTGGGAATTAGGATTATTATTATTATTATTATTACATATTACCACCCCAACTTTGTTTATCACAAAATATTGTAAGTTTAGAACACACAAAACATGTTCACGTTTACCATTAATAACTTGTTATATATTTATGTAGTTAGCTACTGAAAGCAAACATTGTTGACCACACCATAAATACATAAGCGTAATAATAATATTTAGATTTGTGGCCATTATTCCAAAAGTATATTAAGATTACGTTTTAATGATTTGTTTACATAAACAACTATTTGTGAACTATGTACGTTTCCTACTAAAAATATCTAAAATAATTGATTTGAAAATTAGATAAAAACAGTCCACGTAATTTGGTTGAATTGACTGAGCCGAATTATTTATGAATTTAAGTCCTCAACTCAATTATTTACATACCCTTTTCTTCCCCTTACCTTTCCAGTTTTATATAGGGTGATCCAACTTCAGTTTCTGAATCTGAATATTTTTTTTTTTAAAAAGACACAAATTTAATGATATACTATATGTAGTATAATATACTATATGATAGTAGAGTAGTCATAATATGCATATAAACGAAAATATTAGGATGACAATGTTTTTTTTTTAATAATTATTTTAAAAGTTTACAATTATTTCTGAATAATAATAAAATTTCTTTTTGATTCCTTCTTAGTTTCTGGATTCTAAAGGAAGTTTTTTTAGAGCAGTAAAATTCTATTAAGTGGAGCAGTTATATACTATTAACTTCTAATGTACAATCTTTTTACCATTTTATGGATTGCTATAACACAACCAATAGAACCTCTGGAGGACAAAAACCTAGAAAATGTGCTGTATGTAGGCTAGGTACCCAGGAACAATATAAACAAAATAATTTGTTAATGAAATGTAAACCGTAATATCAAGAAATTGATTTCAATAAATGGAAGAAACTTAAAAATTCGACTTTCGTTTTGCATCCATTTCAGTTAAAGATCAACAAGAATAATCATTTCAGGTAAAGATCTACAAGAATCATCATTTCAGGTAAAGATCTACAAGAGTCATCATTTCAGGTAAAGATCTACAAGAATCATCGATATCGAAAAACTGATGGCGCCATTAAAACGGCCATCCCTCAAAACCCCCACATACCAATTTTCATTAAAATATCTTGAAAAATAAGGATTTAATAAAATCAAAGTTCAAAACGGTACATGCAGCGCCATCTCTGGGTTGAGTTACCTGCTGCCACTTATGAACTCCTGATC
>JANSTT010017301.1:0-17631 GCA_026745375.1 Platyura marginata
ATACATATATAAAATATAATAATTATGTAAATGCAAAAAAAAAGAAAGAAATTTTATTTATGTATATGTAAGTATATGTATAATATGTATAGGTTTAAAGAGCATAAATGAAAATCCCCCAACGCAGTCTTTGCATATACCCTCGCGATTCTACAAGAAAGGCTCTTTTTGAAATAATATTTAATATTTAGAGCTATATAAATATTAAATGAATGTTACTTAGAAAATACGTGCATACGATGTTGGATGCTATTAAATTTTTTTGAATGGAAAATGCTTTCTTTTGCATTAATATTTAGACATCTGTATATTTATGGTTTTTAGATTATGAAAACACCAAAGGGCCTTCTGTTAAATTTTATATTATGTCAACAATATATTATAGATAAGCAATGCATTTTGAATTTAGATAATGATATAAATAATGAGAATTTAGAATACTAATAATTCATTTAATTAGTATAAAGGGATGTATAGTGACCACTACCTATTTACGTGAAAATATATACCAAATCATTCATTATACTCCTAGACCTAGAGCAACTTAATTGATTTATTCGTTTCAGTCTTTAATCCTTTATAAGGGGGTAAAAAAAAAACAAAACTGACTTAGCTGAGGCGAATTGCCTTTTTTTAAGGTTGCAATAGAAAACGTCAAATGTTGATAGTCTGTTTGTCTATTCTGTAAATATCTTAAAAGAGGGGCTCTACTCTCTACCGCGTAATCCGAACGTGATCAAATACTGACCAGTATCCTCTATTTTATATTAAGCCGGGATCTTCTGCAAAATATTGGAATAATATTAAAAAAATATATGTTTTTATTTGTTTTATTACTCGTACATGCAAACAAAAGCTCGAGTACTTACAAAGCCTGAATTAAACTACAGGAACGATTTTTTATTAAGGGGAATTCTTTTACTTTTACTTTAGTTGTTAAGGCATGGTAATTAAATTAAATTAAACTAATTTTACTCTGGATCTACGAATGAAACTTAATTAGTAATCGCAGAGATTTTAAATCCACCTATACTTATAACCAGTAACGAAGACTCTAAATCTAAATAATGTTTTGAAACTATGTACATATTTTATTAGAAATAAAAACAAAAAAAATGTGGAATTTTTGAAAAAGTCACAATAATATAATTTTTATTATATCTAGATAGATATAATATCTACATATAATGTAATGTAGCATCTGTATTTAAAAAATATATATTCTTTTTTATATTATGTATAACGTATTTCAACAAATACCTAATAAGCTAAATCAATAAAAACTCAAAAGACGTTCATATTTGAATATAATATGTGTTTCTTGTGTATTTATGTATATATATATAACAATCCAACCACGCAGTAAATATAAAACACACATTAAATAAATATTTGTAATGAAAAAAAACCTACTTAAATCATTAAATAAATGTAAATTCTTATCATTTTTATTATTAAAGTCTAATTTAAATAAAACATATATTCCGTTTATCTTAATAATTATTTTTATTGTGTCAATTATACTTGTAGTGTTTCAAATTGTGCATACATATTTGTTTCTTTCCCAAAAAAAAAACATACATAAGAACAAAAGTAAAAATTGTAGGTAAATATCAAGTACATGTTATGTCTAATTTATGTAATTATTATATTTTTATAATATTACGTCTAAAAATTGTTTTATTATTTGACTTTAACAAAAAAAAAAAAAAGAATTATCTAGGTCAAACTTACAATAATAATTATTGTTTTATATTTTTGTTATTTAAAAAATAATTATTATTTCTAAATGTCGGATGTTATAATTTATTTTAATGAACAGTCGTGTATATTAATTTAATACATTCATACTTAGGTAGTAAACTAATAAATTAATTAAAGCTGTACTCAATTTTTAAACCAATGTAGATGGATGGTATAGTTTGAAACTAGAAATTTATTATTATTATAATATAAATTTTTTTTTCAATTTTTTTATTTCAGAGATAATTGCGTGAATATTAAATTCCAAGAATTCAATATGCTCGTAATAACTACTTATGTGTGTTTTATAAATATTGTATACGTACAAATCGTACATGTGTAACAATATATGCATACTTATATGGTTGGTTAGTTAGTTAGTAGGTACACGGGTACATACTCTTTATCTAATCATTAAATGCGAATTTTCTTTTTTAAAACAACACAATTTTTGATATGCCAAATTTTAAGCAACAAAATTATTTACAAAATTTGATTAATTTATAATATTAAATATAAAAAGGTTGTCAAATTAGGTGCCACATACACATGTGTACGTATTAAGTACATACGTGTACGTTTTAAGTAAAATGATTATTACAATTTTTTTTATTTTTGGGTTCTATGATAGAAAATCATAGAAAAACAAAACCATTCTTAAATTCGCTCATAGTTTTTGTTATCATAATTAACTGATTTTAATTTTTTCACCAACACTGCGATGAATTTTTCAGACTGTCAAATATCAAAAAATATATTGTTTTTTTATCGTATTAGTGTATTTTGTTGTTTTGAATTCTCTTTTTATCAATGTTTAATATAACTATTTAAAAATGACTCCATCAAACGTTTTTTTCACAAATTTTATTAACGAACTGCACACAGAAACACAAAACTGTCACTTATGATAATCAATTATGCCTGAAATTCGTCTAGTATGCCGGTTTTAAGTTAAATGCAATTTTCAGCTATAATCGCTCATGAATTCTGGGCTAGGATACATTTTTCGGTAAAAACTATCATTAGGTGAATTTAGAGACAAGCTATTATAGATATGGCTGCTATGAGTCATTTTAACTTTGGCACAGAATAGGCCTGTTAAAGGCTGTGGCTCTAACAGTTGGCGAGACGATAAAATGACATTTGAATAACAAAAATAGCTGAAACTAAAAAAATAAGTGAAAACCTTCGTTGCCTGTAATTAATTATTTAACAATTTTTCTACCTTTGTCTATTTTCTTCGTTTTCAAGAATTTTTCAGCAATTTTAAAACTTCAATTTTCGCGACCGTACTGTTTACTGCCATTTTATCAAATGAAAATGTCAAGACAATATATAAACGTTATGCACAAACTTGTCTGACAGTTGTCAATTTAACGTCCTGTTTTTGTCTTACTGTCTGATGTACTTAAACGTCAGATTTTAGATAGCGAGATAGGATCCAATTCGGGCGAAATTTTTAACTCAGAATTATGAATTGTTTTTTTTTAAAAAAATATTCGATTGATTTACAAAAAAAAAATGTTTCAGTGCGTTTAAATGAATTTCAAATAAAATTTAAAAACCGGAAGTTATGTTAAAAATGTTTTTAAAATAATTGTTAAGCACATACATATTACTTACATACATACATATCTAGTAATATCTAACAACTGCGAATTTCAGCAAGCTTTAAGAAAGTATACGATTTTTCCACATGCCTGCATGGTCTTCGAAAATAAATCTAAATAATATGCTGTCACAAAGAAAAATCATGTTATTAACAATTAACCCATGTTCCAAGTCGAGTTGACTATGCCGAGGAAAAAAAATCTAATTGTATCTCAGCTATTACATGATTGACTTTAATGAAAGGAGATTATGTTTATTTTAAATTTTAAATGTAAACAATGCACACATAAAAAAAAATAAAACGTTTGTGAGTTTTTTTAAATTTTACAATTTAAACAACAACGTATGGTAGTTATTATGTTATTTAATTTTTATTGATTTTTAGTGAAGCTATAAATATTTAAATGATATAAGCAAAATTGGACTCAAAATTACAAAATGACTTCTAAATAATCCGACAAATTGTCTACAATTCATATTTCATTAGATCTCAATAACATAAAATGAATAAGGTTGCAAATGTATGCACAGATGTGAATAACATGTAGGTATAAGCCTATAATTTAAACAAACCAAAAGCATGACATTTTCAATGTCTATATACATTATATATTTTAAAATAATCATTTAGATTTTAAATTACTTAAGACTCTCTCTTCGATATGAGTTCTTTGATAGTTTCTCTTCAATATACATATGTATATAATACTAGATTCAAGTGTTTGGTTTATATTATTTATCAAAAATTGGGATTTTGATATTGTAACCGTTAGATTGTGGATGATATGCAGTTGCATTTTTATTATACTGTTTAGTAAACAAATAAAAAAAAAAATTAGGCACCGAACTTAATACACAAAAATTCATAAAAAATTAAATTAAATTAAAAATAAGAATAAAAATTAAAAAAGATGAGCATGAAAATTTAAAAAAAAAAATAATAATAATAAAAATAAGAATATCAAAAATTTTAAGTCAAAAATTGTTAACATGATAGTGTAACTAAGCATAAATATGTATCAGATACTAGTATCCAGTGTACTTCCTATGTGTCTAGCACCAGCTGAGAAAATATACTGAATATAAGCGACCTACAAAAAGTTGATTCATTAGTTAAATTGCAGCCCTTTTACCCTACCACACACTAACACCTGATTATAAAAATGATATTCTGACTAGAAAACATAACATTTTAAACATAAATACACCACAGAAGAAGAAAAAACACGATTTCTTTAAAGAAGAGCTTTAAGTTGAATTGAAAAAAAACCATACATATGTATGTATGTATGTACTATTGACTAGCAATATTGCATGAACAATTTCTGTTATTCTCATGTTCATGACATGCGATTATGTACTACACTTAGTTGATTTTTTTTTTTTTTGTATTTTCATGCTTGATTAATGTGCTTGAAATGTTTGCCGCCAGAGTACTTATCTCCTGTTTCTTATATGTTTTATATACTCGACGGTATGGTTATTACCTTGCGGTTATCGCTACTGTTTTTTTTCCATCCATATTATAAAGCATTGCTTACGTCGAGCAAGTAGTTAACGCCTTCCACGGGCAGACGATTTTATAAGAAAATTGTACAATTTTGTTTTACCTTTTTTAACCGATCGATCATTTATTTAAACTTGTATTCAAATGAATTAAATTATTATGAGCATGTATTTTTATTTTTTTTTTACATGTAACTTATGCAAATTTTTTTGCATAGCAGGTATTTTAGTTATAAAATATTGTGCTCATAAACTACTACTACTACTACTACTACTACTTATGCCAAAAATTTAATAAACATCAGTATGTAAGGATTAAATTTAAGAGAAAACAGATAAGAATATGTTTCAATTTTAATTGAAAGAAATTTTATGGCGTGTGAAAACTAATTTGCATTGATCTTGCTATCGGTATTTAATGTCATGCGAATCGCAAATATAAATTTAATCCATTTGTTTTTTGCATAATGTACCTACTAGCACTCTTTTTGTTGCTATTTAAAGCTATAAGTATATTAATATCAATTCAACCTCTATCTACCATCTTTTACTTGACCCGACAAAAATTTTGTTAACCCTAATAGCATTATTACTTCCATTCTTTATATTGCTAATAACATAAGCTTTCCTAAAACGTATTTTAATTACTTATATAGGTGTATATTTTATACTTATATATACATAATATGCTGATAGCAATGCTGTCAATTGATACATTTACATATTATTATCATAATATTAATAAAATATTTATCATTCGAAAGTATATTTTGTAATACAAATTCACATTTACCACACCTTTTTCTATGTTCGTCAAAAATATAATTCATCATTCACCCTATTTTCAAAATGAAATATATTTTGTATACATATTTTATTATGTATGAATGTACGAGTAGACATACATTATAAATAATTATTTCGTATACCTTGGTCAATCCTAGAAAATTCCACATGAACCCCTTTACCCATTATCATTAATTTGTCGTGTATAAATATTAAAAATAATTAATATACAATATAATAATTGGTATTTAATTTATTAGTATCTAAAAGTGTATATATACATCTTTTAATTATTTTGACATTGTTTAATTATAGTAGTTTTTAATTATTATGTACGGTACATCAATATCAATCTGTACTGTATGGAAAATAAAATGGTAGTAGAATTTTGATGAAACTATGTATGTATGTATGTATGTATACCTACTTGTAAGAAGGAGTGTTCAATTGATATTATAGTAGAAATTATATGTACTATCTACCATTTATTCGTATTTAGTGAATAAGAGAAATCGTACGAAAATTCAGAAGTGGGTTGAAGAAGTTTACAATTAGTTTATAAAATGTGTTGAAATTATTTAAAAAAAACGAAGTACGTATATACATTTTCTTGATAACCAAACTGTTTAAGAAGAATAGTTTATATGAGAGTAAACGCTACATATCGATGGCTTATATACAATGCCCGCTAACTCATTTTTATGTACTTTACAGGAGATGGTAAAAAATTCAATTGTTTCGTATAGCGTATTGAGTTAGCGGGTCAAACATTGCAAAAAAAAGAAATTTTTAAAACAAACTTTTTGTGATAATTTTACCATAGGTGCAGGGTTGCATAAACATCAATTTTATGCAATAAAAAAAATAGCTAAAAATGAGTTAGCGGGTATTGTATATAAGCCATCGATACGTAGGACTTGTTTTTCGTTATAGGAAAGTACGTTGAATTTTAATTTTTTGTACCAAATTCCAATCAATTTTCCTTACGTTGTCTAGTTCGTAAAATCGTACAATTAACGGCCCAAATAATTTTGTACTCAAACTTGACTGAGTAAAATTTCGTAACATCAGAGAGACTGAATGTTTTCATGAATTTTTTCCCTTGGTAACTGCCACTAGTAATTTTCTCAAATTAGACCTTGATAAATTAACTCTACCATCTTCATTCGGATGTTTTCGCGTTTTGCTAATAGCAATATGTGGTCGAAAATGGGAACTACGGTAACCTTAGATCCACAAAGCAAAAAAGTTATTTCAACATAATTTGAAATAAAATTGAAATTTTATTTTTTCAGAATTTCTAAATTGATTTTGACAACTTTTAGATTTTCAACAATTTAGTTGTACATAAATGCACAAATAGAATCGATTTTACAATATCTTACAGTTACACCCTTATTAAATAATAGTGTCACCTATTTTTGCTGAAAAATTGAAAGAAAAACTTATACGAACTTTAATTGACTGTTCTATCTCAATGTCAAATACGTTGAACTTACTTGTTCTTTGTGTATAAAAATACAGTAAAACTAAATTAATACGGAGTATTATAAAAAAATAAATATATTTTCATTTTGTTTGAAGTTATAATAAATAATATATTTTGTATATATATATAAAAAAAACAATAGGCAATTTTAATTAATAAATATGTTAAATTTTCATTCTTATAGTTAGTAGTTGAAAAGGAAGTGAAATTTTTCTAAATGGCATAAATATTAGTTTCCTATGAAAGTAAAAACTTTATAAAATCGAAATTTTAATATAGTTAAATTAGAGTTTTAGAGTTTTACCTCTCGTCCTTTTCGAAAATTATTATATTTTTGTTATTTTTTCCTTTTAAAAAAACTCAGATGTGTAGTGTTTTTAAACTAAAACGAAAAATTTGAGTTTTTCAAAAGGAAAAAATAACAACAATTTACTAAATTTTAATATTTCAAAAACAACTACATGTATGATTTATGAAAAACAATTTAATGTTGCAAGCATAACAAATCCAATATTTTTAAGAGAAATTAACAAATCTTGTAAATATAAATTCTAGTAAGTATTTTTGTCATCTTTCGAAAAAAAAATTCTGCAATCTTATAAGCCAACCGATTCAAGCAGATTTGCCTGTAATTTTCCCCTTTTATCTGTATAATGTTATAATATCGATCCGTTTTGTAGATAAAGTAAATCTGTTCACAGTCTTGTCTACACCCCAATGAATAGTTGTTTACATTTGCACTCGTTTCTATGTGGATAACTATAGTTTGTGTGTAGGTAGATGCACTGTGTGAACACTATAGACGAGTTTTAATGTGTAGTAGCTCAAAATAATTTTATATAAGAATACTTATTTTATTTTTGTTGAATTAATTTTTCTTTTAAAAGAATATGAGTATCGATTTTAAAATTAAGTTTTCTCGTTGTAAAGAAAAAAAGTCATTTGCATCAGTGATCGTTCGTTTTAATTGGACCATGTTAAATGTTTAGAAATAAATTAATAACTTCACAAAAAAAAACATTATCGAATTTAAGAAATATATGTACATGTACATATGTATGTAAGTAATTTAATTAGATAGATATGCAATAAAATTAGTTTAAAAACGAATAAAAATAAAAATAATAAAAAAAGTGTTCTTAAGACCAACAATTAAGACTGACAGTTTCACTTAATGTACTATCTCATTAGATAGTTTAAATAAATTAATACTGTTAAAATAAATATGAAATGTTTAGAGTGTATATGAGCAATTTTCTATTTTAGTTTAGATAAAATTTATTGTTGCTGATAAAAAAAAATTTAGAGTTATGAGAAATAAATATGTTATCTTAGAGGCAGAAATAAAATGTCGGTTATTATAAAAGAAAACTTTGTTAGCCTTAATAAAAAAAAATGATATATTATATGCGTTAATATATGTACATTTTTAATCATATTATTGACATAAAATTATATAACGGTTAATTTAATCCTTTAATTTTGATAAAAACAATATAGTTTCATTTTTTTTTTATATTTTAGATAAAAAAATAAAAATACTCTTCTAATTGCCATTTAATTTATGTACATTTTAAACGTAGTATATGTATAAGATATAGTATTAATTTTTAGAACATTACACTTTAAAAAAATGTTGGGTTAATACAAAAAATATTTCACCAAAACGAAATTCACTACATACATATATGAAAGCCGTTGTGACCCACTGATTTTGATCGCATGTACCACAAATCATGGATTTGATGTTTGATGTTTGAACCATTTTTTTTATAGTTGATATGAGTAGATAGTAAAAGCTGATTCCTTTTATATCTTGCATTTCTCGCCCATCGTTTTCAGGCATCAAGCATAAATCAATAACAAAAGCGCTTTTAAAGAAGCTATTAGTATCTTGACTCAAACCAAAACGAATATCCTTTTAGCATTAGTAATTAAATATTTATGCACGTTGTACGCTTCTTTAGTCAAATTAACAGTAGTCTAACATTAATTCTTGTTACTATTCACATTAATATTTAATATAGAAATATATATCGTACATCGTACATACATACATATATATAAAAATTCAATACCTTTAATATACATACTTACATACATGCACATGTATAATTATATCAACCCTTAATTGTGATGTATACGCTTAAGCAGAATAATTTTAATTTAATTTTCGAATAGTTCTGTTATACTTAAAAATTCAATCGATTTAACAAGTTTCACGTAAATATAGACTTATTTTATGTAAAAGCTATCGATTAATACACAAGTATATTACAGGCTCATGTTGCACATAAAATATTTAAACATGTTGTGCATAAACTATAAAATACACTCTTGGGTATTTCTTATGAAAGGATATCGATAGAAGGCAAATTATGTTATACATTTTTAATCATTTTCGTTTGTTCAAACAGAAAAGCACGAAATAAACTTTCAGAAAATTTTATAGATTTCTGAAACAATAATAATTATAATATTTTCGAGAATATAAGTATCTTTTCATTTTCAATTTTCATTAAGTTAATGGAAGATTTTCATTTTTTTTTTTTTTTTTTGTAGTTTTAACATGTTAAATTCTATGTATGATTTCATTTGAATATGAAATATTTTGTAACAAACAACAATAAGAGGTGATGTTGGATTATAAACAACAAAATATTTAAAGTATAGGTATTGTATAGTATAGTATGAATGTATCTAAGGATAGAAATTAAGAAAACCATTCATAGAAGTCTCATTACAAAAACATCAAAGAACTTGAACATTATGCTCATATTATAAACACCCTTTCTCAAGAATGTTTAGCAATAAAGAACACATGCACATATTCAACATACATACATATATGCATATCCATATATAGGTACATATACATATACAATACTTTACGAAATATAAATAAAAATAGGTCTATTAGAAGGTCTAACTTATGTATGTTTGTCTATAAAATTTTCATTTCTTGAAAAAAAAAAATAAAAAAATTTGGTGAGAACAAAATAGCATTCCTTTAAGAAAATTTATAGAAAAAGGCTGGCCTGGGTTATATTCAACTTTGATTTATTGTTGCAAAGAAAATTGAATACCCATAAGTGGTTTTTTTTAGTGTTATGAGATTTCTAAAACAAAGCGCTGTTTACTCCAGTTGATCTTTTGATCTTTTCTTAAGTCTTGGCAGTTTTAGTTTTCAAATTTGGTCTGTAGTGTAAACTTCAAAAAATCTTAACCTGGAAACCACTGAACCCTATTGGAAGCTTTTGACAGCAATTTAAGAGTAACTTAATGCAAATGGTATGCTCGAGATATTTAATTATTTATTTTAATATTAATGAAACATTAACTAATTAGAACATTTTTAAATAAATAAAATTTTGACCAATATCATTCTTGGTAGTATCTTCGTTTTTAATTTATTTTAAACTTAACCAATCTATTAAAATTTAGAATAAATCGCTCCAAACTTTCTTCTATTGTTTTTTTCGCATTAAATTTTCTAGAATTAAAATTGAAATAATGAAATATATCTAAAGTTTATCTTCTTACTCTTTCGCGGACAAAGTTTGTGTAAAATATGTGTTGGTAAAATATGGGGGTGGAAATTTTGGTAATGAATAAGCTTTAGAAGCAATTCTCTGCGGAAGACTAGACGAACTCCCTTAAAGGACATAGTGGAATTTTTGCGTAACATAAGATGGCACATTTTTTGTCTTTTTTTATGGCAAAAAACATTTGTTCTACGACTTTTTGATTTTTGGTCATCTTCATCTGCCTTAAGAGCCCCTATTTTTAAGTATGTTTTTTCATATAAAGTAGTTTCTCTTCTGTATTTTACATTTTAGAAAAAAAATTTATTAAAAAAAGTTGTAGATCTGAAAAAAAAACTATATAAAAATACAACTTATCAATAGAGTGAACCGTTACCAAGATATTTCACTTTTTCTGAGATCATGCCTTGAATAGATAGTGGTTTGATTTTTAAAAATTTTATTCCATCAAATTCTAATAGGGCACATTTTTTGTCTTTTTTTATTGCAAAAAACATTTGTTCTACGACTTTTTTATATAGTTTTTTTAGATCTACAACTTTTTTTAAAAATTTTTTTCTCTAAAATGTAAAATAAAGGTGAGAAACTACTTTATATGAAAAACATAAAAACAGCATAAACTTAGGGGCTCTAAAGGCAGATGAAGACGACCGAAAATCAAAAATTTGTAGAACAAATGTTTTTTGCCATAAAAAAAGACAAAAAATGTGTCCCCTCTTTTAATTTCAAAATCTTGAAAAAACAAATTCCATACATCGAGTGAACCACTCATCTGTGCATATCTTAAACCTAAATATAAATAATTTTAATATCACAAATAAATACAATATGGAAGTTTTTTTGCAATTTACTTAACGAGTGTATCTTAAAAAAATAAGAAGAAAGTAATTTATTCTGAACTACCTTTAGACAATTTATAAAATATTAATATTGAAGAAATTTAATTTGTATTTATCCCAGTGAGTTCATGTGTATGTATAGTATGTTGTATATGTACAGAAAATAAAATAAAATAAAACATATTTTGAGGTCATTGTCCAATAAATTTGAATTTATATTTAGAGTTAATGGATATACTCATCTGCTACGACGTTTTATATAAATATGTTTTTTTTTTTAAATAAATAATTTTTTTCAATAGACTCTACCGGTTTTTAATAATTTAAAATTCCTTTCTCTAATATTATATAATATTAACCTCTTATATATATGTACATTTAAATGAATATTAGTTTTTACTCTGCGTGAAAATTCCATTATTAGAATTTTAATTTTATAATATAATAAAAGTGTTTCTTATGAATTATTTTAACATTAAACTGCGGTAAATACCAATTTTCTTTTATCTAAAATTTTAAAGAAATTAATTTACATTAGAAAAGGATAAATAAACATATATCGATAATTTATATGGTATTTTGTTGGGTTATTATCAGTTAGTAAGTGGAAGATTATATTTTTTTGACATGAATAGTTTTTGATTTCAATTTGTTGAAACCATTTAATTTAAAAAGATTAATTTTTTTTTCTTTCTTTAAAACTTTAAATTAAAAATAAGTAGGCAAATGTGCAAAATTAATAGCTACTATTTAAATTAATATTTTAATAATAAAGATCAGAAAAAAATAGTGTATTTTGATGTTATTAGTGTCAATTTCAATGCAAGAGATGATATTTAGATCTTTAACAGGTTCGCTACCGACACGTAAAAGGGCGAACCGTCCCCCACCGACCAGAAATATATTTTTTTAATGTTACACACAAAACTAATTCCAATATGAGAAATTAGGTTTGTTTTACCCAAAAATATGATTTTGTTATGATTCCCGCTATGCATATGTGGGACATGGGTGTATGATACTTCAGTTCACTCAATATTTGGACATATGTACATATATGGACCATCTATTTATTTATCAAATAGACCAAGTGCCCCATATATGTTTAGGTCGCGGAAAAAAGAAAAAAAAATATTGAATACGCCTATACCAGCGTCCAAAATATAAGAACAGAACATTCAAAGCTATGAAATGCCCAATTAAAACCAAAAATTAAATATGTGAATTATTTGTTTCACTTTAGAATGTGTTTTTTAAAGGTATGAAGTAATAGATTTCTTTAGTTTCTGGTTTTATTTGGGCATTTCATCGCTTTGAATTTTCCGTTCCTATTTTATCGAACAACAGGGTAAATGTTAAATGTAGCAGCAGTCCTTATTTCCCTTCCATATTTTTAGAAAATATTAGCGTTTGAAAATAATGAATATCTGCATTCATAGATTTCTCAGATATCAATCCCAACAAGTAGGAGAAATGACTGAATTCCGACTTTTTCATACAAAATATGCCTTGTTTCTATTTTACCGAACATGACTGTATATGTATATGTATATACAAATATACAGGTATTTAAGACCTATAATAAGATACAATATTAAAGGTACAATTTTCTAATTTTGTAAGTTTTTCAAAAAACCGTCTTACTATTGATTATACGATTATACCTTATGTTGACTTTAAAAAAAAAATAGATATATGAAATAACACAAGTTTGTTTGTTTAACAAAGAAGTTTCCAAGTAAAGCATTAAAAATGAAATATTTTTACATTTCTCATATAAATTTACAACTCTTTTAATTATGTTTCTTTTAATACGAGTACCTTTATATGTATGTAGAATTGTAAATTGTAGAGACTATACATAGGTATATGTAGTTACATTATGTATACGTAAGATTTTACACATCAAAGTAAATTTACAATACTGCCATCATGTGTGATGAGAGCCTAAATGTCTTCTGGAGTGTTCTTGGCCTAATTAAAATAAAAGATAGAGCATGTACGTATTAAAGTACGTATAGTGAAAAAAAAAATTGTTTAGTGTAGGTATGTATATGTACTGTACATACATATATTATAAATTGAAAAATAAAAGAAAGTACCAAAGTCAAAAGAGATTTTCTTTTTCCAACATATTTTTTGTAATGAATAATGCGTAAAATATGTTCTTTGAAATTTTGTGTTTTTTTTTTCTCTTTGGTTTAAACAAATAATTAATAACATGAGTAATATAAATTATAAATAGAGTAGATTTAAAATATTACCGTGTATTAATATAATATGTACTGCTAATGTATTCGACTACATTAGATATTTTGTTAAATTTGCTATTGTTTTGTTAAAACTTATTTAATATAAATTATACATTTTCCGTTTTTCTTTCACTTTGCTCTTTAGCTATAAAACAAAACAATGCGATATATTGTCCGATGATATGTATGTTAATTTTAAAATTATATATGCACCAAAATTTATAATAAACAACTTCCTATAAATAATGCAAATTTTGTACTTCGTGAAGTGTAAAATAGCCCAGCGTCAAGACACAAACCATTATAATGTCTATATGTATAATACATATTTAATGAATGCAGTTTTGCTCTATTACAAATGTCTGTTTTCCGCTCAACAAAGCAACACAAGTTGCGGCTTTTGTTTCTATTTTAGCATAAAGATAGCGACCGCAAAATGTTTTTCAGATAATTAATATATTATGATATGCTTGTATAACTACAATATAGAAATAGAATCTTTAAAGTACATCTATTACTAAATAATATAGCTATATCATATATAGGAAAATAATAAATAATTACCATTGTGGATTTACATTGTTTTATTACTATTATGATATATGCTAAAAATACATTTATACCTATAAGTCATCTAATTCGCTAGGGATAATTTATTTAATTGAAATGGAATTAACGTTTAACAAAAAACTTATGTAATAACCAGATTTATCTCATCCCTAAAATGCTACTTTGAAAAACCGATAGTGAGAAAGTCAACTGCTACTTAACTGTATAAGTTTCTTAGTATAATTTGAACTCGCCTAGGTATTCCTGAACATAAGAAAATGAAACCAGAACACTGATGATAGAATTGACAGAATATATTCAGTAAAACTAACGTTACAAAGATTTGGAATAGAAAAAGGCTGAAAGTATTTAAATTGAATAAATACTAATTAATAAATGAACCGCTGCTCTACAAAACATTAATATGATTAATTGTTAACTATGAGAATAAACCATAGAGTGATGTTACGAAAATTAATTAAAGAAAAAAATTCACCTCCTATTTCTTTGTTGTTTTGTAAATTTATTAAACTTTTAAAACTGATTCAGTTTATTCTTGTTTCTAATACTAGTTTTTCCTATTTCTCGATTACCTTTTTTTATGTTTTTACAAAACAATTTTCAGATAATTCTATTGATCTGTTTTCCAGTGCTGTAACCTTCACTGAAATATTCAAACTTTCTTCAATCTTACCACACATCTCAGATAAAACATCTTACAATTACATTTTTGATATATTAAGAATTAAGCTGACTTTATATTATTTGGTTTTTCCGCACGCGCGTGAGTTTAAATCATGCACAAAATGTATCAGCAAAAAAAAACACGAGAAAATAGACATACTAAAAGACCCTTTGTATAAAATAAAGGGGGGGAAATAAAAATCTAACCGGTTAGATTTTTTTCAAATAACCCGAACGTGTTTATGTATACATACATATATACATATTATGACAACTTGTAATTTTTTTTTTTTAATCATGATTGGTCTTTTTTTGACGATTATATTTATTTGGATATCAATTTCAATCAATCAATAAGTATAAAGTTTTCATTTTATTTAGCAAAAATTATTGGTACAAATAAACTTGTGTAGATGGTCTTGCGCAACTCATTGAATTTTGCATGTGTCATTGCTTCTTTTTTTTATGCAAAACAAGCGCGTTTCGTGTTCTAGCGTAAACAGATTCGTAACATTTACGCGGAGGTTATAAAAAGGCACGCGTTAAATAAAAACCTAGCTTTTAAGTGCCTTTACACCACATCGCAAACTCTTAGCTGCTGATATTTGGATCATAAACACATACAAATCACTGGACGTTTTTTCCTTATGTCTGAACAAAAAATAAAAAAATTAATTTTATCGTTTTATAGAAGTTTTTTTTTTTAAATTTAAATCTGTTATAAATTTAATTAAATTACTTTTTGCAACTATAAATATTGTCACTACACTTTTAAAGCACTTTACAATTAATTTAAATTTAGAGTATACGGAAAAGTATAATAACATCATATAAATGTTAACAACCATACTCACACTGGTATATTCGATATTCGAAAAATGGAAATTGTTCTATTCTCAATTTGCAACTAATAACCCCACAGACAAATCAAATGCTTTGTTCACACGATATGTTTATGCGTTAAGCGTTATTATATTAACTCAGCTTTGAAAAGCTTTTCCATTAACCGAATCCTGCTTATCAGAATTGACCGACAATGATACTTGCTAGGAATCGAACCATGCTAGCGCAAAATGACCGATCCATAGGTGTATGGGACAGATCGGTCGATTGAATATTTAGGTCTGAAAATTATGTCTATACTGCTGAGCCAAATATAGTCGATAGGTGTTGAGAAATTTTTTAATGAAATATTATTATTAAATGCTAAATAAAGAAAATTAATTCATAAATCAATGATGATTAAAAAATACAAATTAATTTTATTTTAATATTTATTTACAAAAGAATTTTTGCCATATTTCATAGTTACGATTATGGCTTTTGATAGAGAGTTACATATATTAATTTTAATAATTTATAACTTCTCGGTATATCTACTCTTGTTAATTTTGGTTACAAAAAAATTAATAATAATTTTTAGTTGTTGCTGTCATCAATTTGGTCGTTAAATTATTGAAGTTCCTAATTTTATCTTGTTTAACTTTTTATTTGGTTTTATTTTTGCACTTGTATAACTCTCTTAAAAAAACGCAGTATTACTATGCATCAGTGTCATAAAATGTAAACACAATGAACTAATAAGCAATGAATATGAATATTGTTTTACAATTCTACATTCAACAAAACTATTTGATTTAATATATTAAATGCGTTTATGGCACAAAAATAATTTTTTTTCTACATATTTAAAATTTGCATTCTCATTATTATTCCGCTATAGAATAAGGCCACAATCATTTTATTTTAAATTTAAATAGACTAATTATACTACTATACATTTATATTTAAATTTAAAATAAAATTTCTAAAATTATAATTAAAATAATAAGAAATGATATAAAAGTTTTGTTTTTATAAAAATATAATTTCCAAATCATGACTTGAGAATGATTTTAGATTAAATTAATTTTACATGTTCACTGTTAGTCGAGCAATTTAAAATAAGTAATTAAATATGAATCAAAAACATTAAAAATAACCGAGAAAATAACATTGTTGCTGTTCCATATGGTGAACAGCTTACATCAAACTGTTTAGTTTTTTAATTGAGAAATAGAATTTATTTACTGAAAATGTATATATATATATATATATGTATAAATAAAGCCAAGTGACTTTGTATTATAAGATTATGCCTACATATGTATGTATTCTTATACTTTATATTTTGATAAATGACGAGTAATATTTAAACAAAATCATATTAATAAAGTCATTGGATTAAAGTTAATTGTATTCAGAATATTTAAGGTAGCCTCCATTACATTGCATTTTAACAATGATTATTTAATAAGAAAAAATGGAAAAACAATTACAAAACTGTTAAAAATAACAAGAGGATATCATCAATGAATACCTACATTAGGGTGGATTATTTTTGTATGGAGATTTTTGGATTTGAGAGGTATGTACATATTTGCAGGACAACCCTAAAATCTTGAAGCGATTTTCAAAAATTTTATAAAAAAATAAATTTTAATTTTTTTTAATTATTTTTGTTTATTTGTTTATTTATTTGTTATTTGTTTATTGTGAATCAAGAATTTTTATATACAGTGGTGTCGCGATAATTCGGACAATTAGAAACCAGAGCCTGTCCGAATTATCGAATTGTCCGGATTTCC
>JANSTT010017302.1:0-17627 GCA_026745375.1 Platyura marginata
AAAAACGCGAAAAAAATTTTCAAATTTTCCACATGAAACCAATGCTTCCCTTTTATATTTCATATACAGTACGGAAGTAAAATTGTGCGAGATAAATATGAATTCTGTCGGGGATAAATTATACGATGATAATATATGTGAAATAAATTGTAAGACATCAATGATATCGGAATTAAATATTTTGAAAAATGATGAATGTATGAAATAAATTATTGTTGTATGATAAATTATGCTGGAGATGAATTGTGGTCAATTTTTGTAAAATAAATTCTAGAAGATAAATAGTGTCGGAATTAAATATGTCGAAGAATGATAAAGAAATTGTATGCGATATATTGTGTTTGTGATGAATTGTGTCGGGGATGAATTATGCTCAATTAATTTATGTAAAATAAATTGTGCGAGATAAATGGTTGTCGGAATTATACATGTCGAAGAATGTATGGAAAAAAATTGTACGTGATAAATGATTTTCGGAAAGGAATTGTGTGTTCAATATTGTTGCAGATGAATTGTGGAAAAATCTGTTTTAACCCTACCAATGCTAAGACACAATTCATTTTAAAAACTCTCCTACTTCTTTAATTTTATTTTATCATTCGACATTTTTGCACATACAAAAAAATAAAAATAAATTTGTTTACTTTTTATCTACATTTAAATTTAATAAAAATAAAAATTACTGGCACATCTACCAATGTAAAAATATCCTGGTTGGATTAGGGTTAAATTGTGAATTGTTTAGTAGGAAAAAGCCTGCTATCAATTTTTTCTAATCAAGAAGTATGGTAAGCAAGAAGTTAAATTAGGAAGATACAAAATCTGCATCATTTAGTTTACTATACTCAACAAAACTGACAATATTAACATTAACAAAGAATTCTTAATACATAAGTAGTAGTAAGTTTATTGTAGCAATGCATATGTATATGTACACAAAGTAAACTGATAAAATTACTATTAATATTAATCGAAGATGTCAATTGATTATCTTACAGCAAATTGTAATCAATTTATAAGCGACAATAGCACTCAGAAAAATTACTTTTTGTTGAACAAAACACCTTTAATTAGACTGGACTTTTGATTAGATAATTTTATTAATTAAATCAATTAATCAGTCAATTCGTATATTTTTAGACGAATGCTTGAAAAAGATGCAAGCGTCAATTTTTATATGTTCTTTGGTGGTACAAATTTCGGCTTTACAGCTGGTAAGTTTCAGAATAATTTCCACCAAAAATGATCGTCAATCGATCACCGATCATTTCAATCGGCTTCGACAAACAGTAGGCAATCAATTTTTTGTTTTTTTTTTGTTCAGGTGCCAACAATTTTGGCTTTGCAAAATATATGGCCGACATAACATCATACGATTACGATGCAATAATGGATGAGGCCGGTGATCCAAATACAATGAAATATGTTAAAGTTCGGGATATTATCGGACGATTTCTTGATCTTCCAATTGTTCCTGTACCCGATAAAATGAAAAAAATGACATTACCAGACATAACCCTTAGTCCGGTTGGAAGATTACTCTCTGCATCCGGAAGGAAAATGTTGGCAAGAGAACATTACGGAGAACAAAATAGCATTCGTATATCGGCGGATAAACCACTTTCATTTGAAGAGTTAAATCAATTTTCTGGCTTAGTTCTGTATGAAACAGAATTACCTGAATTAGAAATTGATCCGACACTATTGAGAGTTAATGATTTGAGAGATCGTGCATTGGTTTATGTTGATGATATATTTATCGGAACACTTTCGCGCGAAAATAGTATTGATGCATTGCCAATTAATGCGGGTGTTGGTAGTAAACTTCAATTGTTGGTTGAAAATCAGGGACGAATTAATTTCGAAGTTTTTAACGATTTTAAGGTAATTAACTAATGAGGTAGTTAGATAGAAATATTTAAATAATAAATAAAATATTTTAGGGAATACTGGGCACTGTAGTAATACAAAAATTTGATGGAGAAATTCAAGAATTAAACAAATGGACTATGACCGGATTTCCATTGACTAAATATAGCCACATTGTTGATTTTATATCGGACACAAATAATGACAAACTTGTCACCATGAATAAAAACGGAATACTAGTAGAAGGACCAGCGTTGTTTTCTGCAACTTTTGATATTGCCAATAATGATATTATGGACACGTATATAGATCCGACTGGATGGGGAAAGGTATTTTGGAATTACTACAAATTTATCTTTCAAAAATAAATAAAAAACACATTTTCTAGGGAGTTCTTTATATAAACGGATTCAATTTAGGCAGATATTGGCCATTGGCAGGACCACAAATTACATTATATATTCCAGGCGATTTGCTATTAAAAGAAAATAATGTTATCGTTATGATAGAGTATCAACGTGTTTCCATCGATAAGAAGGTGACATTTACTGATACACCACGATTAGATGGCAGAAATAAACATTTATAGGCAGGCAAATAAAAACTTTATAAAGCTTAAGTGGTTTATTTTTGTTTTGAGTTTGAGTTTATTATATAATTCGGTTATTATCTACGTAGTATATGTATGTATGTATATACCTGCCCCCCACTTCAGAGCTAACTTTCCATTTAACAAAAAAAAAAATCAATTTTCGATTAGATTATCGAACAAAATTATGTAATTGATAAATTAGAAAATTAAATTTTAGCCGGGTTGCTTATGTTAGAAAACCCATTACACTGCATCAGTGGCGTACGGAAATTTCCGTTTTAATTTTGTTTGTACATATTTTTTTAACCCTTTAATCGGCAAGATAGAAATAGCAGGTATTTTATTATGAGAATTTTTGTTTTAGGGTAATTTTGGTACGACAAATACGAACCCGAAGTCCGTTTGTCGAGATATTTTTATTGGTTTTGCCGCCAGGTGCAAAAGGTGTAAGACCGTCTGTAGCCGGAATAAGAAATAAATGGGTTAGAGTGACTATAGACGGTCTTGTCGAGTGTTAGAGTTTTTCTGATTTAAAAAATGTGAATGTTGTTGTAGTTGTTTATTGAAAAAATTATAAAAAATAAAATTCAAATTATTTTTCAAAAATTCCCAATTTTGACGAATAGTTGTAATTTTGAATTTTAGTTTTTCTTTCTAGATTATTTTTTATATTAAAAATGTTGTAATTTGAATTGTTACCTTTAATATATTTCAACAGGTGTAGTCCCACCCCAATCTCTTCATATATTTTTGATATACGTGACTTTTAAAAATTTCATGAGAATTAGAACAGAACAGACCTTTAATCAGTGTTTTAAATTAAATTCTTTTGCTCTTTTTCCTCGCATGTGTTCAGAACTCATAACAAAAATGGAATGAAGTGAGAAAATGAGCTTTGGAACTGACAATAAACAGAATGAGATATCGATTCTTAACTTAATGTGACTTATTGTTCCAACGTGAAGCAAAAGGAGTTTAAAAAAAATTATATAAGGAAAAAACATAAATTATGCTTACCTACATAACTGAACCGTACGACCAATTATCGGAAGGAGTCACAACAATTTTCATAGCATGCTGGTTTTAATAAAGTTCTTCACACTGTCGAGTTGAAGACATGTCTGTAGCATCTCTATTTGTATCAACGTGTTTCCAGTTGTTATCCAGTTACCCAACATGCAGAAGTTATGTCCTAGATTTATTGAGTCTTGAATTCAGAACGAGATGGCGACGGCTATTTGTGCATGTCCTATGCTCCCTCGTAAAACGATAAAGACCTGATGATGCTGATGATGAATTCAGTTGGTTGATTTTTAACTCCTGTGTGTCTGGATGCACTTTAACGTCTTGCCCAGGACAATTTTCTTATTTGATCACCATAATAACGTTCTTTCTATTATTATTTCTCTTAAATTGAACCAAACATCACATAGATTTCTGAAACAAATAAACAACAAACTTTTGTTAAACATTTAAGTTGCTATGACACGAATGTGATTAACTATTTTGCTAGATAACAACTAAATTATCAAAATTATAAAACTCTATAAATAACTTTTGTAATTATAACCATCTACAAATTCTACCGATTCAGAATAAAAAAAAAACCCCCAAAGAGTAATTAATGTTTACGCTATATTGAAATTTGTTTATTGACCTATAACTTCAAATAAAAGCGATCTATACCTTAATATCTTCAAATAGGTTAAATGCATCAGTTTCCCTTGATTAGTTTTATTGCTATAATATAAACCACACATAAATACTTACATACATACATACATATAGATATATATATACATATGTATACCTAACATACTCTCCTAATAGATTCTTCTTTAAATCCAAACAATAAATCATTTATTCATATCAGATATCGCTAAAGTCGTGGTCTTGCTATCTTCAGCATAGGTTTAGAGAGGTTTTATAGAGTCTCAGCTCATGTTCAGTTCATTTTATTTTAATATTCAGTTTATTCACAGCAGTCGAACTGTTTAGTCGTGAAATCTATATAAAACTATAGAATCAAAAAAAAAAAAAAAAACAATGCAAAAATAAATTTATAAATAAAATTGGTGAATTTTTTTTTTTTCATTAATTATATTGGTTAATTGGACGTGAACAATTAATGTCGACTATATATAATATATTAAAGTGAATTTAAATTAATTTCGGCTAACTATACGTAAATAACCTTTGGCATTTTGGGTTTTTAATTTGAAAACGTTTTATACAACCAAAAAAAACCGCTTAAAGCATAAAATGCCAATTTACATAAAATACTGTGAATGTTTGTTAAAAATTAATTAAATTAAAATTTAATTAAGTTTATTTTTATGACGATACAATGGATGTGTTTGTAAAGCGATTGCAATGTGCACAAAAGTTTCTTTTAAATTTTTATTATTAAAACTTTGTAAAGTCCCAAACCGGCACCTATAGTTTCTCATGGTCAAAAAGTCAACAAAATCACCGAACTCCGAACTCTTTATTTTTGAATTAGAAATATTATTCTGCTCTATTATTCTGCTCTATTCTCTCAATAAATTAAGAGAAAATTAAGAGAACTCTTACTGAACTGAAATGTGTGACTTTTGAGCTGAAATATGATCGATTTTATCAGCGACTACATCTAAGAATGATCGTATAAGAAGCCATTTGTATTGAGCCGTATACCGGCAATTGGCGTCATTTATTTAGTCTTCTTTTGCTCGAAAGCTGCTTCGTATACGAGTAAACTCAAAAAAAAAAAAAATTCTTAATCCAACGAGAGATCTTTTATTTTCGGTACTTCTGGTCTATTGTGTACTCAGCATTAGAATATAGCTCAAAAATTTTAGGACTGTCATAAATAACTATTCAGCATCACTTTGACACAGTGGAGTTCTGGATATTTATTCCTTTAAGATATTAATAGATGTATACCTACTACTCACTAAACACTAAATCTATCCATACATTATATTTGCAGGTGCAGCATTGTGTGTGGCTTTTTAAGTTTTTGTTGTTGCATTGGGCGGTTAAAATCGCCATTTTTCTTATTTATTGCTATATGACACATTTGTCTCCATTTACCCATAATACAGCTGACTATATTTAACGTTGCTGACGAATGAATAAGTAAATATATCGTAAAATGTTAAAATTGTTTAAAATTCTTGCAACTAGCGTCTAGCGAACATTTAAACCATACAATAACAAAGGAACGTTTCAAGACTAGTGCATATCAAATTTCAATGTTGAATATTAAGTAAAATTGGATTTTTTTTATTGCCTAAAAAAAGAAGAGTAGACGAGATTTAGCCAAAAATATCATTGAAGAGAACAAAATTTACGCAAAAAAAAAAATGTTCTTTATTGTTACCGCATATATTGAAGAGATTAGCACACTGATAAAACAAGTTATTAATAATTTTTTTATTTATTAAAAAGCGGTTTTGTAATATAATTTGAAGAAATTTTATAATATTCCTATGTATAACAATATCACATCGTTAAAAAGGTAACTACAAAAGGGATAGAGACATTGGCATGGAACTGTGGCTCGTTCGTAACCTGAGAATGTTACAAATAGACAGTGCACTGAGTTCAAGGTGTGGTTTACATGACGGATGCCAAGAACTCTGACAACGTATTCTGGGAGATCTACTTCTAAAGACGGTGTCATTAAAAGCAGTATGTACAAATATGTAGAGAGTTCTGGACACTTTAAACGTCTACTGGTCTTATAGGCCAACCTTATTCAATATAACATAAAATCTAATCTAGTTTTAGTGGGAATCGTCCGAATTTCTTTGGATCGCTTATCAATTCATAATACTTTTTCTCATTATTTTTCTTTTTCTTTCTTCTCTTTATCGAATAATATATATGTGCATCAGGCACGAATTCTCCTAATATACAATGGACTGAATGTTTCCATAAAGAAACATTTGTTTTTAAGAAAATAATGAAAATACAAAATCATATTCATATCATCTTCTGTTTATCCATCAAAGGTAGGAATTTATCGATAGAGCAAGATATGAAATGGATATGTAACCAAAATATTTATAGAAATTGATTATTTTAATTCCTAGAAATGCTCTTTAACATATCACAAATATGTCGGAATATCTATTTTCAGTATTTTCCATTCATGGTCAATCCGTTAATAGATATATTCTCGATGTATGAACTGAAAAATTATTTTTGTTTTTTAACCGGACGTACAATTCCATTAAAAACCTCCTTGATATCATTTCCACCTTCATTTCAATTCAATGCTATCTATTCACATACAAAGCTGTTAAAAAATGTTATCAACTATAACGATATTAAAAAAATTGAATTAATCTACAAAAACATAAAACTTTCATCGTTGCTAAAGTAATGCACCTACTTCTACCTACCATTACCATTATATCAAATCGAAAAATACTGATAAAGCTGTTAACCATATCGCACCATTAACAACAAAGGACTGTGAACTGTTACAAATTAATTTCGATTCTAGTTAACAATTTACATACGAAAGAGATTTTTTTCTCTCTTTTGGTAAACAAACACGATTTTAAATAACAAAAGCATTGAGTTATCCATGTTGAATGATGTTAAAGAAATTTTAGACATTTAAATACTATTTTATTATCATAAAAACCCGCATAATTCCTAGAGCATAAATAATCATAAAGCAAATGAGAATAATTAGTAAAGTAGACTCTCGATTATATGAACTAAAGTACAAAATGGTTTTGTTCAAATATTTAATAAAACAATTTCTATAAAATGAGATTATGACAGAATTTTCGCACATTACACATTTGTAAAGTAGACTCTCGATTATATGAACTAAAGTGCAATGTTAATATCCACGAAATTGCTTTGTTCACATAAGTATCTAATAAAACAATTTCCATAAAATGAGATTATGAGAAAATGTTCACATATTACATACACACAGTATGCACAATTCATAGATACATTCATATATTTGTACATAATCTGGTCGCATCATTTTAATAGTGTATAACTGTACCTCTAAAGTCTAAACGAAGCGCAACAATGTATGTAATTTAATTTTAATATTCATAAGATCGCATTTGAATTTGAATATCTTGATAATAATAAAAATGTGCTGACAATTTGCTGAAAAATGTTTGCCAATTATTTATGTATGTTTGTATGTTATTTATGATTATGATACATCGAATATAAAAATGTCTTTGAGCTAAAAACAACAAACGAAAGTGAATTAATTCCGCATTTTACGATACAAACAAATTTTTTTTTTTTTTTAATGATAAATTGTATTTTTATAGTTAAATAATGACCAATATGATTTTTTTGTGTGACTGTGTGTGTAAAACATTAGGCAGTTATCTGTTATCTATTAGAAATCTGGGAAAATAAAAATCGCAACTTTATAAGACAATTAATTATTACTTAAAAATAATGTCTCTCGTTGGTGTTGTCACATATATCCAGAGTTGAACCTTGTATAACAGGGTATTTCCATAATAAGAAATTAGCTTTAATACATAGCCGGTTTTCAAGCAGTTTAAATTACATTTTGTAGATATGTATATGCAAAAATCGAACAAAAATGTAAAAAAAAAAAGATTTTATTGCCCCCGCCTGATTCCCACGAAAGAGTAATTTTTAAAACTTAGAATATCGTTCTTGACGGAATTACCTAAGAAGTTTTTCGGGCGTCGTGGCTCAGAGATCACTTTCAAAACGAGCATATCAATAAACTTTCCTAATGAAGAGTAATAATCTGATTTAGTCTATGTTCCATTGCGGAACGAATGATGATAATGATTGTATTAAAAAATGTAAAAAAACTCATATTAAGTCTGCGTAACAAAAAACCTTAATGCGAGCCAATTTGTCAAATTCAGTTAATTTAGAAGAGCCACAGTATTTAAACTCTTCAAACTTAGTTGTTGTTATCGTCAATTAATTTTGGAGACTTTCATCAGTTATTGAATATGGATACTTATGGCATACATAAATTTCGAAAAATTACTTGATGTCGGATGATATGCCGTTTCTCTTGCATATTTAAGAAAAAAACCAGTAAAGAAGGAAAAATAATTTTATTATTATAATATACCCGTATGCGTACTTGTTGATTATTTACAACTTTGTCTGTGTTATTTTGTCTGTACAATAAATATAATTGGGTAAATTGAATACAAATGATTAAAAACTCTAGAAAAGACATATAATTGATTGCAGCGCCATAACGGTATTTCGTGGAACTTTTTAGTCTATGAATGAAATCTTCATTTTTTTATTCTCTATAATTGTTGTCATATTCATTTTTTCTACATTTCGACTATCTTTCCAGTAAATGAATGGTTTATATCAAAATTAGGTGAACACTGTACCACAGTCTCCCCTATTTTTTGTCCGATTTGCTCCAAAAACAATAGAGATCTTACTCTAGGACTACATTATAAGCTGTCAAAATTTCAGCTTTCTAGCTTCAGCTGTTTGGCTGGAATCTTGATCACGGACAGACGGACAGACAAACAGACGGACAGAACAAACGGACAGACGAACAGACGGACAGAACAAACGGACAGACGAACAGACGGACGGACATGCATAATTCAACTTAGAATTTCACTAGAAAGACAATGGTGTTGAAATTTTTTTTCTACGATGAATATTAAGGGACGTTACAAACTCCGTACCAAAGTTATAATACCCTTGATTAACATCATACGGGTATAAAAATGTTCAATCCAAAATTAAACTAAACTTCAAAGTTTTTCTACATCCACGGCATTATTAAAATCTAAAATTCACCCTATTGTTGGGACATTTGAATATATCGATGGCTTATATACAATACCCGCTAACTCATTTTATATACAATACCCGCTAACGATTTTTTTTTTATTGCATAAAATTGATGTTTACGCAACCCTGCACCTATGATAAAATTATCGCAACAAGATTGCCAACACAATGCCGCTATACAAAACAAGAAAGTTTTTACTGTCTCCTGAAAAGTAGATAAAAATGAGTTAGCGGGTATTGTATATAAGCCATCGATATGAAAAATTAATTTTCCTTTTTATTTGGATATATAAGTATGTACTTAGATACATTTACATATAGTATATGTAATGAACCATATTTACCTTCTTAATTGTCAAAAACATATTTACTGACAAAAAAAAACCGGAAATAAATTTAATTTCATTTTATGTCAATAAATAAAATATCGTCCATCGATATTGGTAAGATTTTAGTCGGTAATTAGAAATCAATACTTCAATTAATTCAAGTTGATGATATTTTAATTAGATTAGCTTTTATTGGTGATATATGAACATTTTTTAAATATTTTTTCTGTGAAAATTGTACAATATAGTGGAAATAGAATGAAAAATTCAATAGTTTATGTTATGCTTGTAGTAACAACGTTTCTCGCAACAAAAACGTATGGAACTGAAATAATAAATTCGGTGTCAAATGGTGCAGAGGTAATTATATTTACTAATTATGCAATATTTATAACAATGCCATTTGAAAAGTATCTTTATCCTTGAGTAAAAAAACAAATAACTTCGATTCGATCCAATTTTAGCCGCCCTTTTAATCATCCTTTGAACATGTCATACATATTTTTACAATAAAAAAAGGTGGCTATTCTGATCCCTACTTCCCCAAACTTAAAGGAGGGGAGAAGCAATTGTTTGAATGAAATCAATCTTTAGTAATGGATGGCGTAACAATTATTATTGCAATGAAGTAGAAATCCGTACAGATAACCATCGTACTTCTGTAACTCGTTTTTACTACAACACGGTTTTCAAATTGGGGACGTCCCTTGTACGATGGGGTTGCTGTTTCGTATAACGCGGTCTTAAAATACATTTTATACGAAGTTCTATGTTTAACTCTTAACCTTAACCTAAAAAATTTATTAGATTTGGAAGAATAGCGTCTTTATTTGATTTAGAACATAGATGCCCAAATGCGTTCGTTTTCTTCGTTTTCTACGTCCCAAGGCCACTGGAAGCGTATACAAACACATGACAAAGTTACTTGTACAATACTGTACGCACAACATTACATTGTGTGTGTATATAGCATTTTCTCTTTTCTCCTTATATATCGAAAAACGTTGTTTTCTTCTCTCTTATTGTGTATTTCTCTTTGGTTGTGTAAAGACGAAAATAGATTTCGTTTGAAATTTTTATTCTGGGCGTCTATGATTTAGAACGTAACCCTACTTGTTCTAAGGCTTCATTGTCTCGTTAACGCGATTTGTACAACGCGGCTTTTTTGAGGAACCTAAACTTCGTGTTATACGAGGATTACCCGTATCAGTACTTATTTATTAGATAAGTCTGTATAACAAATTAAAGTAAATAAAAATTGAATACAAATGACAAATGAGTTTGAAAATTATATAAAATTGATTGAAGCGCCATAACGGTAGACCGTGGAACTTTTTGGTCTATTAAAATGAATGTTTTGTATCAAAACTAGGTATGTGCACACAGTACCCCATCTCCCCTATACATTGTTCGATTCGCTTTAAAAACAATCGACATCTTTCTCTAGAACTATCTACATATAATAACCTGTCTCTAGTTGTATGCCATTTAGCCGAAATCTTCATCACAGTCTGATGGACATCTATATTTGGACTTAAAATTTCACGAGAAAGACGATGGTTTTCCATTATTTTTTTTTTTCAATACTCTTTGATGGTGCGCTCAAACATATTCAAGTTAGTTGATATTTTCACAATTTCAAGAACTGATACACCTACAGATTTAGTAGTTACCCAAAGAGCTTAAACAAAGTCCAAAATTAGGATAACGTTACTAACTAGAATTTTTCTAATCTGGCGATTTATCGCCATGTTTTCACTCTTAACTCTGGGATCGGCTATAAAATTTTGTATCGGTATGTTGTCGATAAATTGTCCGCAAAGCTTAACTTACAACGAAATTTCAAAAGTTACATACATTAAATGACACATAAAAAAATTGATTTTAGATTCCTCGATCATTTAAAATTGATCACATAAACGATCAATTTCTTATGGATGGTAAACCATTTCGATTTATCAGCGGATCATTTCATTACTTTCGAGCCCTACCGCAAACATGGCCAGCAAAATTGAGAACAATGCGTGCCGCTGGACTGAATGCTGTTGTTACGTACGTTGAATGGTCCTTGCACAATCCAAAGGATGGCGTTTATGTATGGGATGGTATTGCAGATTTAGTTAAATTTGTTATGTTAGCTGAAGCCGAAGGATTGTATGTGATACTTAGGCCTGGACCTTATATATGTGCTGAGCGAGATATGGTTGGTAAATTATAATTTGTATAGATTATTTTGAAAATAATTTCTGCTATGTGTGTGTGTGCAGGGAGGTTTTCCATTTTGGTTGCTTCATAAATATCCAGCTATTCAACTGAGAACGGCTGATGTTAGTAAGTCCCATAGCCATAGAAGATTTATAGAATTTTGGTAGACATTTTCATTTTTAACAATACTAATTTGAACAGATTATCTACATGAAGTACGTCTCTGGTATGAACAACTAATGCCTAAAATGGAACCATTATTATATGGTAATGGCGGACCAATAATTATGGTTCAAGTCGAAAATGAGTATGGATCATTCTTTGCGTGCGATACCAAATATCAATTGTGGCTTAAAAATGAAACCGATCGTTATGTTCGAGATAATGCTGTCCTCTTTACAAATGATGGACCCGATCAATTGCCATGCGGTAAAATTCCCGGTGTTTTTGCAACATTAGATTTTGGTGCATGTACGTAGAAAATTGAAGAAAAATTATTCTGCCGAACATGTAATTTACTATTTCATTTAAAGCGCTCTTTATTGACAGCTATTGGGCGAAATTGAGAAAATATCAACCAACGGGTCCATTGGTTAATGCCGAATATTATCCGGGTTGGTTAACCCATTGGCAAGAGGATATGCAGCGGGTCGCTACGAATCCAATTGTTGCATCACTTGAGTAAGTATTTCTGTTGGAAACGAAATTTTTGGAGACGCACTGACATTTCAATTGATTTTATTAGAAAAATGCTAAAACAAAACGCTAGCGTTAATTTCTATATGTTCTTTGGTGGAACTAACTTTGGATTCACGGCTGGTATGTACTCGTATATGAGGGGAAAAATGTTAAAGTCAAAAAAACTTAATTTTGATTTTTGTAATGACTTTTAAATTTCAATTGTCATTTTTGGATTCGATAAATTCAGCAAATTAAATTTTTAATTCATTAACGTATCAAATAAGATAAAAAACACATTTTGAGATCAATTTTTTTTTAAACTGTTTTTTTGAGTTTTGATTATTTTTGAATTAGAAAATTTGAACATTTCTAGAAAAAATTAATAAAAATCTATGTATGTATTTAGAATAGATTTTTCAAAACTTGCTTTCATAAAATGGGCTAACATTTTTGAAAATGTTTTATAACACTGTAGGTACTTTTTTATTCGAAAGTTTTAAATTTTAAAAATAAACGGAAAATTAAAAAAAATTAAAATAAACTTACCTTATAAAAATGTAGCAGTCCCTTTGTTGTGCTTAATGTGTGAGAATTCAATTTTAGAAAAAAATTTCAGAATTCTTATGCAAAGCAAAATTGTAAAAATTTGCAATTTCAAGAATATCTAAAAAAAATAAAATGAAAATAAAATAAAAATTAGTACAAAAGAAACTTAAAAATTAAAAAAAAATTAAAATTAATTTAAAAAAATTATGAAAAAAAAAATTTCGTTTAGGCGCTAATGACGGTGGTCCCGGATCATTCAACGTTGACGTAACATCGTACGATTATGATGCACCTATGGATGAGGCTGGTGATCCAACATCGAAATATTTTGCATTGCGTGATGCCATTGGCAAATATTTACCATTGCCAAATATGACCCTACCGGTAAAAGCACCAAAAATGAGTTTAGGATCGGTGGTACTTGAACCAATTAGTGTTTTACTATCAAATCTATCCAGAAAACATCTTGCCAGTAAACCGATCAATTCGAGAAGACCAATTACATTCGAAGAGTACAATCAATATTCTGGTTTTATGCTGTACGAAACAACATTGCCACGATTTAAACGTGATCCATATTTATTGAAGGTTGATCGATTAAGAGATCGGGCTAATGTTTTAGTTGATAGGGTAAAAAAAGTTTTATTTAAAATAACGAGCTTAGAACAAATAATAATTTTTCATCTAATTTCCAGAACTCCATTGGAATTCTTTCGAGAGAAAATAAAATTTACGAACTGCCAATATCATCGGGAATTGGAGATAAACTACAGATATTCGTTGAAAATCAGGGACGAATTAATTTCAATATACCAAACGATTTCAAAGGAATTATCGGTGATGTAACACTAAACGGACGTGCACTTTACGATTGGACAATAACCGGTTTTCCACTGGAAGATTACAGTGCAATACAAAATGTTATCGATGCACAATTAAATGAGACATCAGCGCTTAGAGAATTGCCAAATAGAGCCTTTTTAAAAACAGGACCAACAATTTTCCATGGCAGTTTCAATATAAACCAAACTCTTTACGATACCTACTTGGATCCAACTGGATGGGGAAAGGTAAATTTTTGAGTTTTGTTTTTCGAAAATACAACAGGGTAGTAATCTAATGTTTCTCAGGGCATTGCCTTTATAAATGGATTTAATCTTGGTCGTTATTGGCCAGCTGTTGGTCCACAAATTACGATGTACGTGCCAAAGGAAATACTAAAATCGGGCGAAAACAAAATTACATTAATTGAATTACAAAAGGCCCCAGATAATGGAACGGTTTTGTTTACAGATGTACCAAATTTGGATGGTTATAAATAAAAATCTGTGAAAGTTGTGATTTCTTTTTAAATTTTATAGTCAATTGTTTTTAGGGTATAGAACAAAATAAATTCTTTTTTCTTAATTTTTTTATTTATTTGTTTCCAGCTCAATGATTGGGCTCTAACTAATTCAACTAATTCAGAAAATCAATGAACTTTTAAAGCAGCTACCAATGGGTAGTAACTTATTTGAGTTTTATCAGATCGTTAAATGTTTTTTAAGGCTTCTCCAATAAAACAACTGGGCAATAACAGAAAAAAATAGAAAAATTGTCTCCGGCACTTCTTTACAAATGCATATGCTGTTTATGGCAGCACCGTACATCCTGAATAGATGTGGAACCGTCCATAAACAACAAAGACCACGATGAGTTCACATACTGTAGTTTCGAGAGAAAGTACAAATTTAAGATTTCATCTAGACTAAACGTAAGTTTTTGGTAATTTTGGTGTGTCCAGAAGTAAATAAAATATATCGGTAAGTTTACTAAGTTCTCGCCAGTAAAGTGAGGCTCTCATCTGTCCATGTACCTACAATAAATTGAATTTTATTTTTCGTCACCAACTTTGTGATCCAGTGTATTGAACATCACTTAAAGCGGCTTGTTTTCTGTCTCGATGATTTATCGGGATAAACTTTTATCTGTGAAACACATCGACCACAACTTTATTATCTTCGAAAAGATGCAGGCACCTCATTTGTTATGAATATACTTCCACGTAGTTCCATTAGATTGTCATGTGATAACTTGATGGAAAAAAAAATTTAAATTACAATAATAATAAATAAAAGATTTGCCTCGCAAAATAGTTCAATTTATTGACATATGTATGTAATTATAACACCTATGTAATACAAAAATAAAATAATAATGACATAATGCTTTGCACATACATATTTAATATGATTTTATGATAATAATTATGAAGCGACACTAGCGAAATTGAAGATATAAAAAAGCGTAGTTCAGTACAAAAATCGGTCGCCATTTATGTCGAAGTAAAAACATCTCAATCATAGATCGACTCAGCTGGTGTAATAGCGATGACACTAAAACGAACCTCATCTGGATCGCGTGCCATAAATTGTTTGCATATTTTAATTGCATCCTTTAAAAAGAATGTTTTTTTTTTTTTTTGGTTTTAAAATTATAGAAAAATACAAATTTTGAAGCAAATTGCACTTACGCTTAAGAATGAATCTTCCGATGTAGCACCATATTTAATTGGTGATAATTTCCTTCCATCCAATTCAAACAATTCATCATTTCTGTTTACAAAAGCAATAAAATGATGACTTGGGGCATCGGTCAAACCTGTTTGACCATCAAGACCATATTTCTGATTAGCTTCCGCAAAATCATTATTACCCTCAAGTAACGTTCCACGTTCTTCAGCCGTTAGACTTCTTGCTTTCTCAAGATATTCCTTCAGTATGCCATCTTCCAAATCAATGCTATACAGAATAATATTTACAAAATATTTTTATTTTTAGATATTGACTCTATTTACTCATTGATATTGGCAATGCTGTGTACCAATGCAATTGCTCCACAAGCATTCTTAATCACTTGTTTCATAAAGAACAAATCATCCGGAAATGTTGGTGGATTTTCCTTAAGTTGTTCTTCCTCATCAAGTCGATGTTTTTCAAACTATAATTTTATTTCAAGAATATTAATTTCAATGGGAATCGAACCAATAGTAAAGTCGATTGTACTTACATTTTCTGAGCAAGGTGCCAACAATATTACAGCTTTAACTGGCTTTGGTATAAAGTCGAGCATTTCTAAGTCTACAATATCAACAATATTCCATTTTGATGGTACACCAAGAGAGTGAATATATTTTTTTAGAACCTAAATATCAAATAATTCAGATCACTGTCAAGTGAACGAAAGGCCAAAGCAATAGTACCACTAAAAGGGGACATTTTACGTCTATTTATTATTAAAACGTATAATAGTCTCTTCCTTTGTGTCTATTTTGCTCGGCCGTTCAAAAAAAAGGAATTTTATTTTTTTTTTTACTATAAAAGGTGGGATTTTGGAAGGACCATATTCTTGAAGTTATGGAAAATTTTCTTATTAATTTTCTATTTATGTTCGAAGCCATAGAAATACTAAAAATTAGATTGTTCTCAATTCTTGATTTTTAATTTTTTTTTTTATGAAATTTGTTTGCACTGTAGAAATAAAATTGTTATCAAAATAGATCCTGGATTTTAATTACTCTTAATCATTCTTCAAAATGTAACTTTGCAGCGATGAATTAAGTTCCAAGAAATTTAAAAAAAGAATAGAACCCAGAAGAAATCCTTGAGAAATAATCATAAAATCCAACCCACTAGTCACTCGATGCTACACACTATCTTTTGTCCACAAGATCATCATCATCATTATAACATGTCTAAGATTCATGCTGCTTCCAGAATTATTCAGAGAAAAATTTAATAGTAGCATAGAGTAATTTTAGAGCTTTACAAACAGAAAATGTGTTCAATTGTTTTTTTGAAATCATAATTAATACCAATTTAAGACGTTAATTATTTAAAATTTACTAAATTTCCAAACAATTAATGGCGGCTCTCAACAGAGATAGTGAAGGGGGAAGTGAATATATAGGCTGTAGTGTTAGCCGGCCGGCATTTGTGTTATCTGCATTTTTTTCATTTCTTATTTGATTGATTTGAAATATTATAAGTACAGTAAAAATTAGCAAGTTTGTTATTATAATTTGATCATCACAATATAATAAAAACTATTAAATAATCATAAATTGAAAAATGTATAACAAAATAATTTTTTCAAACAAAAGAAAACTTACATCAGGGTTTGATTCCAATGGTAACCAAGCAGTCGTCATCTTTTATCACTTTTCTTTTTAAAAACTGTAGGTAATACAATTATAGATTAATTTATTCGATTGAACTTTTCTTTTTTATTTCTTTTAACTCACAATATTTTATTTAATAATAACCGAACCGACCGAACTTTTAACAAATAATGAATCGCAGAAATTAATCGACTTGACGACGATCGATTATCAGTGCTGCCAACGCATAATATTTGACAATCGGTAATTTTTTCATAGATCTTGTAGTATAGTTTTGTTTTCAAATGTCATTCATACAGCACGGCATCCGTTTAATTTTTTTTGTTTTAGCGTTTTTATGGTAAGCATGAATCCCTGTATAGCATACCCCTATAATTTACAGATGGTGAATATTAACAGATTGGACACGGCGTAGCAACTTTTTCGTCCGAAAAAAGCGGCGATTTAAACGAAA
>JANSTT010017303.1:0-17620 GCA_026745375.1 Platyura marginata
GAATTTCTATATATGTTGTTAATATATGCGTATAGCAGAAATTTTACTTGGATAAATTCAATTCCATTGGTTGAATATATGAAATTGTTTGTTTGGTAAGGAGTTGTGCGCGTGGTAAGTATTTTCTATTTTGTGTGAGTTAATGGATAACCTACTCATATTTTACTTTTGAATCCCTATCACAAATTTTCACGCGACGTCACTGGTATGTAGGTAGCTCTGCATATTCCCAACCAAACATCTATACTATACATACATATGTATATAAAGTAAGTGTCTATATATCGAAGTCTTTAATTGAGATTAATTAATTCAAGAGTCAATATAATGTTTGCCATTTATACTGAACTCAATGATAATAATGATCTAAACTGTAGAAAATTGGCTAACTTTCCTTCGGTATATTGGTTTTCGGTATAGGGTAGACTCCATTGAGATGCTGCCCAAAAGTCAAATAGATTAATTACATAATAACGCAGAACACACTCTATATAAAGGTACACACATATGGTGTCCAATGTCCTTTAATATTGTTACATTAGTGAAATGGAGGCAAATTGGAACTTATTTTATGAACCTAATTATTACCAATATACATACATAATTATGTACATACATATGTATGTAATAAAAACGCTTCCTTACCTGCATGTTAGCGCACAGGGCTCTGAATAGTCATAATGTGGTGACCATTTAAACAATTGACCATCATAGGGTACCTCATCGTATGCAGAACATTGGTGCGCTCTGAAGTCCTGTACTTCCGGACATGACTGTTGGAAAATATCAATAAATATTTATTTAGCTTGCAACATCAATTAATTTATGTTCCATAATGTCTACAAGAAGTTGAGTACACAATGGAACAAATATAATATTTTAACATAAATTATATATTTTCACTAATTAGATTTTGTAAATATAATAACTCCAGAGGATAAGGATCCATTAATTAAAAAGGATGACAGATGCTGAGAAGTATGTCAACGAAAAGGATTCAAATTAATTTATCAAAATACTATACTTTAAAAGGTGTTAATTGGCAGAAAATATTTATTGAGAGTTTAACCTTAAGACTTTTTTGAACTAACTAAAAAGATTATGGAAATATGGCGAAATAAGATCACAACAACGACGCATATAACAAATTTGCCCTTAGAGCAGGAGGTCGCGGGCTCAAGACTGACTGGGGATGAAACATGAAGTGTTTTTCTCTGTTATGTTGATTTGAATCTGAGGCCGAGTGTGGTTGGATTACACTTAAAAACAGTCTAAAATAATGGCATTATCTTTAAATAATGGCATAATGCTTAAAAATAACGTTCAAATTGCGAACATTTGAAAGGTTTTTGTAAAAAGAACAAGTCAAATGCTGCATTGTTCTACCAAAAAGAGCCTGTCATGTCAATTAAGAAAAATGTATAAAGAGGCCCATCTATAGAGGCCTAAGGAATTTAAGGCGCTCTAGGGCGTCCGCCCTCTCTCATACTAACTAGTGTAACAAATTTTCTGATGCAATAAAGAATTAAATCTTGTGGAATCTTTATTTTTAATTTCCAGTAATTATGAATCAATACACTTTCTAAGCTCAAATTACAAAAATGTCAAATAGCTTGGCTATAATTACCACCATATATGTGTGAAGATAGACTCATGGCAAAATAGAATTCCACAGTTGACTTCATAATTCTTAAACAACCGAAATATGCTTACCACTCCAAAAAGGTTAATAATTCTCTAAATTGCTCACAAAAACGTGTTTACTTAAAATTCTAGAAATATCTATTTCGAATAAAAAAAATTGATGCAACAAAAAGTGTTTCTATTCTTGTGACGAAAATTTCTTTAGATGGTTGATCTCTACAATTTATGGTAAAGTAAATGGCTGATTCTTTATAGTAGGTACTAGAAATAGAAATACTGTCAGGCAAAAGTTGTGGGTCATAAAGAGAATTAATCTTAAATCCGATTTTTAGAGAAATGTCCCTAAATCAAAAGAAAACAAAAAAAAAACATTTTTTTTTTCAACCTCCAAAAAAATTAAATGATTTTATGGTGAATTATACAAATTACCTGCATATTACAAATTCTATGTTTAACTGGTTCACCGCGACAACCATGTGGAGAATTACATCGCCTTAACTGCTGTGCTACACCACCATCACACGATCGTGAACACGTTGACCATGCTGACCAATCTGACCACCCACTGTTTTTTACCCTTTTCTATGTAGCATTTATGTAAGAAAAAAAAAACGGAAATAAAATAATAAATTAATAAACCAAATGGACCCATCAATAAATAAATATTTTTGGTCTCACCTCTAACTCGTTCTCATCACTTTCGGTAGGCCACACAGTTTCAAAGGTTTTATTCAAACTGTGATGGTCAGCGGCAATTGCCGAGATTAGAAACGATAATATAGTCTGAAAAGGTCATAAAACAAAAAAAAAACAAAAATAAATTCATTAATCGTTATTTTTAGTTTATATAGGTCTATAAATATTGGGTCTGAGCATTGATGGTCCAAAAACTATAAATTATTTTTTTTTTTTTTATTATTTTTACGATGGCACTCTTCACTTTTGAGAATTGTAATTTTGTTTGGAATTTTTCCCAAAGACAAACTATTATACATTTAAACGGATCATAAAAATGCAGATTTTGATGATATCACTTTGGGCGTACAACGTACATTCCATATAATTTTACGAGAACAAAATTATGTATTTTACACTGATGGCTTTGTTGATTATATTAAAACTCAAAAGAACATTACAAGAAAACAACTGATTTGGACAGTCACAAATATGTACTATGTATCTAAAACCATGTACCAATCCTCTGTTTATGTCACGTTGTAACTTTTTCTCAAATGATAGACAACATACATTTGGTAATATTATGATGTCGCTGTCACGTCACCGCGGCAAAATCGTGAATTTTGCTGTTGTTGAAAAGTTAATGTTTCGGGACGTTTTTTTTTTTTTATGGTTCAGCAAAATAAAAACATAAATGTTTTATGGTGACACAAACCAATTTTGAAATAGCTACCTTAAGGAACACCCACAAGTGATACGTTTTCTTTGACACCAAACAACAACAGAAATTCACAAAACCGCCAACGCTTTTCAATGGAATGGCATTTTTTTATTAGACAATTGCTTGTGCTGAGACCTGAGAAGACATTTTTCATTATTGTTATTATTATCTAACAATCTTTAATTAGTAATCTAACAATAAAGCTTTAAAATTTTACATAAATAATAAAGAAGACAAAACAGTATTCAAGGTAAGTGGTTACTTTTATAACTATAGTTAGAGTTATCTCTTCATTTGCTCAATCATGACTAATGAAACAGTGGCGTTACTTTTTTTAAATTTTGATTAAAAATAGTTTAACGGGAAAAATCGAATTTTTAAACTGCTAGGGGAAAAAAACCATACAAATGTCAATTTATTTTTTTATGTTATTTAGTAAAATGATTAGCGTAAAAATAGTTGAGGAAAGATTAGGGGGAAAAATCGACTTTTAAATTTTCCCGGGAATAAATCCATACAAATATCAATTTATTTTTTTGTTTTTTAGTAACATTATTAGCGTAAAAATAGTTGAGGAAAGATTAGGGAGAAAAATATAATTTTTAAATTTTCCGGCGAAAAAATCCCTACAAATGTCAATTTATTATTTTATGTTATTTAGCAAAGTTATTAGCGCTATTCATACATATTTGCGTTCTAAAGTTGGCTTTAAATACGTTCACGTTTTTATCATTGTTGTTTACTACAATTTTCATAAAAATACTACTAAATGTCATATTGTAAACATATGTAACTACTTATATTAATAAATTCTTGGCAACTATGTTTGTTTATATTTGATATATATGTACGTAAATGTAGAATATCATCATCAATTCATTTGTTTAATGAATTATTATGAATACTGTATCGTTTGCGCCTTCAATTTTCTGATTCTCTAAATTAAATTTAAATCTCACTCGATATATGTATAATAATATATTTTGACAAATTTAATTTATTTTATAAGTATGTATAACATCATCATAATCCACATATGTATATAAGACATTAAAATTTTACATTAACTTTAGCGTTAAAGACGACATTTTTTATGAAGTTGACATTAGCTTAAAATCTACTAAAGGGAAAATTTTAAATCGTTATGAATAGCGCCCACGTTGTATCTGATGAAAATTATTAAACAAAGTATTTTAATAATCCATACAAATATATTTTCAATAATCCATACAAATGTCAACATTTCTTTTATATTATTTAGAAAAATATTCTGCTATATCTGCTTGCTTAATACCTATCTACTATTGTTAAATAAAAACGTAAAAAGAATTAATGCAATTTTAGTTAAGTCTAATATATGATAATGAATACCTATCAATACCTATCAATAACATATAAAAACTTTTTACCCTTAGGGTAGTTTTGTACATATTTGGGTATACAAATTATTATTGGTTGAAGTGTTAACCTAAATAATAAATAATTCAATAAAAAAGGAAAATTATTAAATATTCTTCATATCATTAAAACGCCTACTCTTAATTATGTATTAAAATATATTTACTGAAGTAGAAAATGTTAAAAATTTGGATTTTTCACTTAATGTATGTACTTATCTCAACAAAAAAGGTCTAAAAATATACATTTAAAAAAAAAATTATTTTTTCCCATTAGGAATAGGTGATGGCAATTTCTAAAAAAAATTTTTAACGCTTGACAAATAATTATCCAAAAGAAAAGTTTTGCAAATCAACAAAAAGACATTTTTCTCTCTTTTCAAATGTTGTATACCTACTCGTACCTACCTCCTATATACAAAGGAAATGTATATTAATTATTTATTAAATGTATGGCTGAAGTATGGAGAGACGCTCTACGATGCTATAGTACTTTTCCAACCAATCTAAAACTCAACATGGAAAACATGGCTAAAAATAATTTTGATTGATTAAACCTTCACTTCAAATTCAAATGATCTTATGAATTTTTAAAATTGCACGACACCATTCCAAGTTCGAGGTAATGGAAATGTCAATTACAAAATGGTAGAAAGAGGCAAGTTTATTTAGGCAATTGTAATTTGAATTATTTACTCATATTGATTCTGTAGGTTTTTTTTTCACAATCAAACAATATAAATTTTATGGAGTTTATATAAATTTTTGCTAGCAATTTAGATATTCTTTTGTATAGAAAACAATTTCGAAATCAAATTAAAAGTGTCCAAGTTTTATGTTTCAACCAAATATGGCGATAGTAACATTTTAAGAGTTATAGTTACAATCTAATGTACAACATATATGTACTTGTACAGTACATTGTACACATTCCAATGTCCAGATTTGAATAAATAATGAACATCCTTCGTAAGCACTATACAATATTGTATACAGTACCAGTACTTAGGAATGTGACAGTTGAAATTGTTGTTAAAAGCGTCTGGAAAGCTATTCCACTTCTACAATTTAGCTAATTGAATTTTAAGTGGTAAAAGCATCCCAAGAATAAATAACAGAAATATTTTTAAATAATTGGCCAATATATACAATTATACAATACCCATACATACATTCATTATTTAAATTATGTAACTCCGCGAATACTATTTCAGTAGATTATCGATTGTTTATTTAAATTTATAAACTCAAAATTTAAACAAAAATATGGAATGAGATTTATGAAGCTTTCAAAAAACTTTTTATAGTTTCATCTGAGCACATACTCAAATTTTTATGTTGATGGAAAACTTTTTCCGTCTGGTATATAGACGACAGTCAATGACTGAAAATCCCGCATTATTTCTTTAAAGCCGTATTTTTTTGTTGGTATAGTTTACATTGTGTTATGGATATCTTTGGCTATATAACAGTTGAACATTTATGAAAGCTAGGCTTGACAACACTTAGAGATTATTACATATACCTACTAAATGTACATATATACAACAACAATAATATTATTTCACAATAAGGATCAAAGAAGAATATTAAGCAATGTAGGAATGGAGTTGAAAATATTTACTAAGTGATATTAATTATTTTGATGAAACTATAGAAATATGTATAATTAAGAAGTAATAATATTCTTCTGTACAACCTATTGTGGCAGTTGGCGTTATCCAAAGTTTCATATGGGTCGGTTTAAACATGCCAGTTATTAATGCCGAGAGTCCGTAAAAAGTAAAAATACTTTTTGAATTAATATACTCCTATAAAGTAAGTGGTCCATTATCTATATCTCACAATCTTATATGTATGTAAACTTGGGAACATAGGCATAAAATTTATGTCACATTCATAAATTAATTTGATTTAATTAAAAGATTTACCAATGTTCCCACGCTGTAGCTACAGTAATAGTGACAAACCTGATTAGGACCACTTACATAACCATTTAATTAAATTTCGACAAAACTTAAATCAATAATGGCATTTTATGACTGCATATAATAAATTATATCCGAACAATACCATTTTTTTTGTTATATGAAAATATTCCATTTCTCTTCCCTTAAATGTTACAGGGGACGGGTTAAAATCGTCAGCTGAGTTCTAAATTTGCCTATAGACCATTTCACGATTTGTGGTAAATTAGCAAAAGAGAAATAACAAAGATACATTTGAAGTTGAAACTTCGATGAATTGGAAATCTTATTCCAAATTTTTGATGAAAATTTGGTTATTAGGTAACAATTACTTTGGAAAATATTAATAATTTTATCAAAAATCTACTAAAAAGGTTTGTAGTATATTCACTTATATCCATTTTAGCAAAGGATATGTCCAATTTTGGAAAAAAATTAATTTTTTTTTATTGGATGTTGACAATTAAACGAAATTATATATTATGGTCCTTATGGATATATCCAACTTTGATTTCCAAAAATTGACAAAATCTTTAAAATTTATTTCGAACTTAGATATAGATTTTCAAAACAGGTACATTTTTTTGAAATTTTTATATTATTTTCGAAATAGTTGCACCATGGTTGTTAGGAATTTTATAAAAAAACTCAATTTGACCAAAATGGTCTATAGACAAATATAGAACTCAGCTGACGAAAAGGCAATTTTTTTTAAATTTGAATATTTCAAAATGTTATTGTGAGAGATATGTTTGTTCACATACCTGAAATTTAGATGAAATTCGCTAACACAAAAAAAAAATCGCGGAAATGGACTCACTTCTAAATTAATTTGTATTTTGAACTCAATACAATATTTGAAGGTTGTGGAATTTTTTTGTAAATTTTTCCGTTGGCTCTTTTTTCCAATCCATATTTACGTTTATATAAAATATGTATAAAATAATAAATCAATTTATCCTGTATCTTTTAACCTATATGTCCTCAGTTGCCTCTTTGAATAGCATATAATTGACCAGAAAAGAAAATTCTCTTTTACACAAAAACTCTATCATTTTCAGTTTCTGAAAAAAATCGTGACACGTCTTTTTTTGGGCCACACTGTATACAAATACAAAACATAACCTTTCAACAACATTATGTAACAATAACTATTTTAACCTGTATTTTATAACAAAGCAATTTTTGTCCTTATTATTTTTACATTTTTTTTTTTTTCTTTTTATTATGTTTGCAAAATTCCATAATTCTACTCGACAATATGATTTCATTTGCGATAATTCACTTACCAAGAATGGAAAAATTCTTTGTATAACCATTTTCATCTTGTTAACGTAAACACCATTTTTGATCTGAAAAAGATAAAAATAAAAATAAACGTTATATAAATGCCAAGTAATAAAAACTATTTATTAACTTAAGTAAGTAGGGAACTTGTTTTTGTTTTTATAATCGATTATATTTCAATTTGTATAAACATTTCAATTATGATGGTTATTGACTTAATTCCCTGTGTAAAACAGGATGAGCGAAGTGCTATAAAAGGCAAGAATAAATTAATAGACACTTCAAATAAATTGAGACATTAAATTATGTAGAGTTGAAGGAAATATAATCGTTAAGTTAACTCCCTATCTGTTGAGTGCTTTTTTATTTAATAGGTAGGTACCTACTTATTTAGGTTGGTACCATGGTACATAACAATTTACAAGGTATGGTACATGTATGTATGTATAACAATTTACGAACTAATGTCAATTTTTGTTTGTTCTCATATACATTGACATAAAATGGTTAGAAGGTGAGTTATTTTTGTATGGAATGACAATTTGAATATTCTTATAAAAACAAAATGGCAAAAAACAAAAAAATTGTTCTAAACATAATATGTAGAAAATTTAATTCTAAATAGCGTAGAAGTTTTTATTTTTAATGGAAAAAAACGACGAAAAATAACTACAAAAAAGAAATATTTTCATGATTTTCTCAAAATTATCCCATGGAATTTGTATGGAATAGGTGGATTGCAGAGACAAATTCTGAAAAATTCAATTTTTTTTTTAAATCTTTTACCAAATTTGTTCACCAAAATAAAATAGAAGTCAAATAGTCATTTTCTACCAAAAACATAATATCTCTTGCACCGAATTTCTCTCTATAAAAGGAAAAATATTCCATTTAAAAAAAAATTTATATTTGGAAATTTTTTTGACTGAAGAACTATTGGTACAAGAATCTAAAGTCGTTAGTGCTAGAAATCTATTTTTTTCGGTGAACGATTAAAATAAAATAACTACAAAATTCTCATTTCTTCCATACAAAAACAACTCGTCTCCTCATCACTCTACGTCATTGTGCAGAACGACCGAAAATGGGCACAGTGAATATCATATCTCGCAAATTATATTACCATGGGTTTGTATTACGTATATGTAGTAGGTACATTTACATATTTACTCTACATGACATTTATAGAGTATATTGTATTGTATGTAATTTGATATTTGCCGCATCGTGTATTTTTTTTATTTTTTTTTTGCAAATAATAAAAGGATTTTATTTAAATGCAGGAATAGTCATCAATAAATTAATAATTTTACCAAAACCGGTCAATATACATATACAATACAATCATATTAAAAATTAGAAATAATAATTTTAATTATGATCAGTTTCAAAATTAACACCACTTTACTACAAAAATATAGAAATTAACCAAAATGTAATCCATTAGTCATTATTAATTCAATTAAAGTACCAATTATACCATTAGCAACGATTGGACCATAATATTAAATCGAGCTTAATATAAAAATCATTGAATCTTTTTTTTGTTTCTCTTATAAGAAATCTCTGGAGGTTACACAATATCGTATAATGTATTTATGATTATTAACCACAAAAAAAAAGTAAAAAAAAAAAACAAGATAAAAAACAAGAATATTGATTTCTGACGTGATCCTATATAGTTACAAATGATGTTATGATTGAAACAAATTATTTAAAAAAAAAAACATTTAATTAAGGTGTGGTAAACCAATTAATAAATGTTCATATTCTGACACTATCTAATAAAAACAAAAAAAAGAAGCGACACGCCACGATATGCCGACCGCAACTTCAAACCTTACGCTCGTTCTTTTACATACAAATAATTAACTTGTCTTACCTTTAAATTCAGGGAAGAAAAAAAAAACGAGATGATGAACACACAGACAAAAAAAACAAAAGTAATTTGTTGTAAATACCAAAATGTTAAAAACTGTCTTGACGAATTATAAACGATGATTTATGAAAGTCTATTCAATTTGACTGCGATAAAAGCGTCATCAATAAACAAATAAATTTATTTATTGATGCTCCACCATAGAGTTATGGCTCACACGACGCTAGGAATTTATGAATAATATGTATTAAATATATACTTATATGAATGTTAAAATGACTTGCAAGATTCTTTTCTAATACTTGAGTTCTATTCAATTATAAACACATTAAGTGTGTGTACATATAAACAACTGTCATCGAATAGAAATTACGATAAATCACAATATTATTTTTTTGTTAATTTCCATACATACACAATCGAAAATATGTAAGACAACTCTTCAAGAGTCTAGATGAGCTTGTTGTCCTCAGCAAAAATGTTAAGATGACTTTTCAAGTGAAGGTAGCATTAATTTGTATACATTTTACATGAAGGTACTCTACTAATGATGGATTTATTGATTGGTTCTATAACATTGCTTGTCTCTCCTTTTTTTCTTTTTTATTTGACAGGTAATTTTAGATTTTTTTCTTATTTCAATAATTCTAATAAAAAGTATGTATAGTTAAGAATTGTTGAATGTTGAGTAGGTGGCTACTTATAAAAACTTAAAAACGTAAAAAAAAAACATTTTTTATTTTACATTTAATTTAGAAATTTTCACTCTTGTCCTTTTAACAAATGTACATATAACCCTACTTTACATCCCTGTGTAACCACGCCTATTACCACCAACCAATGCATTGTGAAGAGAACCATAGAGCACAAAACTAGAACTTGTATTTTAATATCCTTATTTATAAAATTAAACGTATAACATCATATCTTATGACCATCACTCGTCCAAGACTGAATAGCAATTGAAATTCTTCCAGTTAGCTGCTTTCCTTATAAAGGAAAATCCCTTTATAACAGTCTACTAGCAGAGCCGATGCTATCGAACTAGTCATGCCCTTCAACTAAATACGTGTAGTGTGTACCTGTACAGTACATATATGTATACAACCGACAGGAGCTTATGGTATTCGCTTTTGTTTTATCATGGTCATAGCTAGATTGTGTTGGCTTTGCTACTTCACACGGTAGAAAATATTAGTCTAACTAAAATCAATATATGCATAATGATGTCGACAAAATTTGTATATTAAATTATATTAAGATATGTTCTAATAATATGATTTATATAAAATTTAATTAATTTTGTACCTAAAATTTACCTACACTAGGCACCAAGAGTATTCGTAAAAATGCCCATAAGAAATAATGTTAATTTTTACGAATACTCTTGATTCCCAGTGTACTACTTACATACATTTGATTATAATTTAAAAGAAAAAAAATTAGTTAACTTTTTATATTAGTTAAATTTTACACAAAAAACATTTACATAAACTGAATAACTGTTAATTTTAAAAAAAATCCTGCAGTAATTCTATGGCTAATAGCAATACCCGCTAACTCATTTTACACTAAAGTTTTTTTTTGTATAGCGTACTGAGTTAGCCAACGGTCAAAGATTGTAAAAAACCGAATTTTTAAAACAAATTTTTTGTGATAATTTTACCATAGATGCAGGGTTGCATAAACATCAAAAAATAAAAAATCGGTAACAATGAGTTAGCGGGTATTGTATATAAGCCATCGAATTATTTTATTCCCTTTTAGATAAATGTTGCATACAAATCGCTTTTTATTATATTTCTATAATTAATAGTTAAATACTAATTTTTATTTAATATTTTTATTTTTCGTTTTGTTTCCTTTTTTATTTTTACGTTAATTTTATTTGTTTTCTTCTTTTATTTATTATTTTACTTTCCTTGCTAGTACATAATATTAACAATGATACTTTACATAATTCAACAAATTCAAAAATGTTTACTTTTTATTTATAAGGATAATTAACGACCACATGTAGAGTTGGTCAAATGAATTATTATTATTAATGTTAAAAAATCATTAAAACAAAAAAACTTTAAAAATATTCTACATAATTTTCAAAACCATTTTTAACAGAATAATAAGCCGTTCTTTATAAGAATAGAAAAAATCAATTTCATTTAATTTAAAAAAAAAAATCCAATGAATTTACTGGGAAATGTACAGTTGAATTACAAAAAATTACTTGGTTTAAATATTCTAAAAATACGTCGGTGACCGGCTCTCTCAAAAACAAAAACCATTAAACGCTTTTCTTGTAAGAGATGTTATAATAGCTATGTATAGTCAAAAAATAGACGAAAACATTAAAAGATTTTCCCAATTTACCTATAGGGAAAAACTAAAAAAATATCCCAAACTTTTCGAAAACTTCTCAAATTCCAAATCCTTTTTCTTAACAATAAACTTTATAATGAAATTTTGTTACCAAATCCAACTTGTTAATAATGAAATCTTAATCTAATATATATCAAACCTTCGTACCTATCAACATTTCTAAATTAAATCAATACATCACCATAGCAAAACGTAAAGTAGTTAATTTTATTTGACTTTCTGCAAATCCAATCAATGTATTACATGCAATCTCTTAAAGATTTTCCTTATATATGTACGAGAATACCTTTTTTTTTTTTTTTTTGCTTTATTTTCGATGGATAAAAATTCCATATCGGTGGGGATAAGCGACCGAACTATGCCATGAATACAAAATGGTCCAAAAGTTGTTTTTAAAAATGTAATAAAACTCCCTCTCTCTAGTATAAGAGAGAATTATAGCAATCAAAAAAATATCTGTGTAATTGGTGGAATGAATTGCCCGAAAATATCTTAGTAGAATTTTTTTTTCTTTTTTTTTGTATTCATTCCACATAACTTCCTAGTTAATGTTAAATGTTTTGTTAGATAATTACCACCTAATACAGGAAAACTGCCACGTACATAAATCTTATGTATGTATATGGTAAAGGTAAATTTATATATAAAAATAATACATAATTGCCTATACATAAATATGTTATAAAATCTTGTCCTCCATTTTATATGCCTATGTATAATATGTATTTAAAAATAAATCTATAAAAAAAATAAACTTATTTCAAAAAATTAAAGACCAACGAAAGAAATCGTCCAATACATGTGTATTGAAAAGCTCTATTATGAAAACCAAATTGTTTAAATTTGTATTAGTTAAGTATTAAGCAAAATTTCGGATTTTATTTTGAATTATTAGGGGAACTGGTCCAATTTGGAACCTTGTCCAATTTGGACCATCAACTGTTTCTTAGGAACGGCGATACCGCGAGAATCTCGTTTGTGATTTTCAAAGTTATCATATAGTTCAAACATAATATACAGAATTTTAAGTTTCTCAGTCGTCGTGTATATTAGCCAAAGGCACGACGGTTTTGAAGCGCTCAGATGTAAAATTTGTCCACTTAATAGCTAGATTTCTGTTAGCGACAATAATAAATAAATCCTAGTGCACTATTGTTTTTATGTTAAAATGGGTCTAAGCTATAAGCGCAAAACGCAAAACTCGGATTTCGATTGATTTTGTTTATACTTTGTTTATACTTTGAATAGAACTCGCATTCCGGTATTTTTTTTTTTTTTTACACTTGAAAGTTTAATAAAATTAAAAAAAAAACAAATTGTAATGACTTTGCTTTTACTTCCATTGCGAAAAAACGATAAAAAAGGGGTGGTCCGAATTAGAACAGAGGGGGTCCGAATTGGAACATGGTTGGTCTAATTCGGACCTTTTGTAAACTTTTGCTCGATAGAGTATATACATAATCTGGTAGGAGATCGCGAAAAAATGTGCGCAATTGATCAGGCTTTCAGAGAAAAAAAAGTTTTTGCAAATCGGTTGACATGTTTCAATTTTATAGCTCAAAAACCCTTACTAGGTCCGAATTGGACCAGCTCCTCCTATCAATTATTATTATTAGTTAATTTTATTATAAATTCAATTTTCAATTTTAACTTTGGAGTTTCGCAGAAAATCAAAATAGAGAGAGAGAGATTTACATAGGTCTATTCGGTCGCTTGGATCTATCTATACGGATTGTTTGAAATTTTACTTTTGAATTTATAATTTTGTAATCTTGGAATTAAAATTATTTTTTTTAATCTGATTCTATTCTAAAAACTCACTACATTTTTTTATTCTAAAATCTTACTTAATGATATAGCCGAGATATAGCTTTAACATTAAAAAGATAGCTTATAAAGATATTTGGAGATATTGACAAAGGATTGAGCGATCTATTATGTTCTTAACCCTAATCTTACCAAGGTGTGTCTTTGAGACACGTTTCATTTTAAAAACTCTCCCACTCATTTAATACGTATATTAACCAACGGAGGCTTTATGTATTTTATCATTCGACATTTTAACACAAAATTTAAAAAAAAAATAAATAAAATTTTTAACTTTTTATCTATATTTAAATTTAATTAAAAATGACTGGCATAACCTATCAAGGTAAAAATAGCCTAGTTGGATTAGGGTTAAGATAAAAACCACAAATACCATCTTATGGTTGCCAACATTTTACTTTGATCGCCGCAGCTATTTTAAACAATATTCAAATAATATTTTGCATGCACAAATTCAAATAAAACATCAATCAAAGAGTTTCTTCCAAAAATCCATTTTATTTTTCCAAACACCAAAACTATAAAACAAAAACCCATTAATCTTGTAGACAATCCTCTACTAACTGTTATTCATAATCGTCCACTTGAACGCCTGAACAACTGAACTTGAAAATCCAAAACAACCTAATGAAGCAGTGAATTGAAGCATCCGATAAATTGATTGGGGTAAATTGATGAATTGAAAACGACAAATTCAAGCTAAACTCCCATAGAACCCAATCTTAAACACTTAACAATAAAAAAAAAGCATGTAAATCCTCACCACAAAAGCTAATTTGTATTCTATGTGTATTCAAACATCCATATAATACAATCTTCGATTAAGCTTAGCTGATTGGTTTTACGCAAATGGTTTTTAAAGTACTCAAATTGGATAATATATGGTTAGTAGGTAGGTATATGTAGATTGTAGAGGACCCCGGCACTCAGATGAAGGGAAATAGTCGAAAAACAAAAGAAAATTCATTTTCCTAATAGTCGGTACTTACCTTTTGATGGATAAACATGATAATTTTTCAGTTTTTCTTGTTTTTTTTTTTTTGGTGTAAGTATAGTGTGAATGAAAATAATATTTTTGGGGGAATACTCTACTTGATACCAGAGATGTATGCAGCAGTGTATCATATGTCACATAACCATATTTAGTCGGGACAAAAAAGCTTGACAGGTAAGATAAAAGTAAATATTTATGGACACTTTACATGTTACCGTATATATGCGCCATATAAAAATATTTTTATCGTTTCATGAATATCAACATAGAAATAAAATAAAAAAAATACACAAAAAACCAAAAAAAAAAAAAAAACGGAAAAACGACATTTTATGTACAGCCGAAAAATAACATATAATAGGAAGTCAGTGATTGGTTTGAAGGAATAGATAACGTTATGAATATTTTATTTTCCGAAAAAAGTTATTTCGGACTTTTTTTTCGAAACATGAAAAATGTGGAAATATAAATGTTAATTTGTATGTGTTTCAGAAACAAACCATGAATAAATATATTCTGTGTGTTTTGATTTTTTGTGTGTGTGTGTATTTAATTGACCTGATTTACCCAAACTATCGCCAGACATGTTTGGTATAAATTTTCGGCGTTTTTTTTTTTTTTTGTTTTCCTTTCTATAAATAAATATCGTTACCCATACCTATAAACAATACACCGACATATTTTTATGATCCATAATTTGAAAATAATTATTACAAGAACATCAAAAATCAATAGCACTTGTAGGCATCGGTATCAATTAGCTCTTCACCTTGAAATTTATTTCCAAATGGTTTGGTTGTTATGTTCTTCTTTCACTATAAGTAATACTTTTATTTAACTAATTACTTTTAAAATTTAAACTGAATTTTTAAGATTTAAATCCTGTGGGTAATAATTTAATTTATTCTAATAGAAATTAAAAAAAAAAATATTTCTTATAACATACATTTTTCAAAATATAAAAACCACAAAATATATAAAATGACAACAACTTAAAAAACCACAAATTGCATCGCGACAAAGCGAACGCGGCGACAAAAAGCGATCGTTCAATGGTCGCTTATCGAAATTGCCGGTACCAAAATCATAAAAGCGTTCATTGAATGAACGCTAGCGATAACCACGGTAGACCAACCACGGTAGACCCACTGAATAATTTTTTTTTTTTTTAGTGGGGTTTGATTTTTTATTAATCCACCTGTTATTGGCCACCTTGAGCCTATTGTATAAACCTCCAATTATATTATTTCAATGTACTGTTTATATGAAGATAATGCACATTTTGAATTGTCTTTTATTGCAAAAACCATTCAAATACTGGCGATTTTATCAAAATTACTTTAACGTTGCCATAATATTGAAATACTAAATTCCAGTTATTAGATTCCAACCAACCGATCTTAAATTCAAAGCATCATACCTGAGAAAAACAATTACGTGCCTTCTCTGATCGATCTTTAAGCACAAAAAGCAACAAACTCCACCAACTGAGCCATTTTTTCCAATAAATTGTCCAACAAAAAACAAAGAATATTTAAGTGAACAATTCATTTTCTTGAAAGCTATTAAGAAGAACTTACTGTTGCTGTTATTAAATTCTCGGAAATTGTATCTTCTTACTTGTCCAAAAAAATGTCTTGAAATAGCCCTATATGTACATTGTACATAGATAGTCTATATTCCATCTCTGTTCAATTTATAAATTATTTATAAATAAAATGATTTAAGTCAGAAAGAGGCTTTAAGCTATACAGTGTACATATACAGAGAACAAACCCTACATAATTTATAGCTTCCAACTTTCCAACATTATTTTACCATACACCCCACATACATTTTAAATATTTTTAAAGAAATGGAACATAAACTCCCACTTAAAGTAAACAAAATTGTGTCAATAGATTTTTGGAAATAATTCCTTTCAATCGAAAAAAAAACGAAGGAAAATTCCTCATCAACATTTTTTCTCATACATACACCAACCTTTCTACATATAATAGATTTCCTCTAACAATGATATTGCTTGTTTGTAATACACCTTCGCCTACTTTGTGGTTTTAGTTACGCCTTCATGGTTTTAGGAATGTTTCCTTCATCTCTACCAAGTTACCATCAAGACGCGCAGACTAAAAGGAAGTTTAGTATGGGAAACAGAGAGACGTATAACGAAAAATCCAATAAAAATGATTCATGCATTAAATTGTTATAGAGACAAATCCACGGGAAACCGATATACAGGAACACGGGATTTTAGGGTTAAAGTAAACATTGATTGAGTTGGGAATTATTATTTTTTTTTTTAAGGTTGCCAAATCGAAATTATAATTGCTTTGTAATTAAATGTCTTCGTTCAGCGTATTTTTTTTTTTTTTTATTTTTTTTTCGTCTTTTGGTATGTCAAGAAAATGTAATTAAATATTCTGTCACATTCACTCGTGATAGATTAAAGGAATTTAGTAAAAAGAAATCAATCGGCAGAACTTCCTACCAAAACTTTTTTTTGTTTTATTAAATTTATGTGGATGTAGGAGGTGCGTAAAGTCTTATTAAATATAGGATCATCAGAAAAATTCCGAAAAAATTACATTTTCTTTATGCCTACGTACAGAAAAATATTAATCAAAATGAAACTGGAAAATCATTTCCTGATTGAAGTTAAGGCTTCAGCTGAAAAATTAAAGTTTTTATAGTTAATTTTTGAATACGAGAAGGAAAACTTTTATTTATGGAATAATTTCTTCACAATCTTTCTATACACATATATGTACAATCAGTGGCGGCCGGTGGCCCGGACTGCAGGACTGCAGCCTCTCCCAATTTATCAATAAATATAATAATACCAAATCT
>JANSTT010017304.1:0-17613 GCA_026745375.1 Platyura marginata
TTGTAAATAATAAACAAGTACTCATACGGGTATATTATAATCGGCGTAGCCAATTTTTACTTCTTTACTGGTTATTCCTGTAATTCGAAAGTTAAAATGACAAAATGTATTGTTTTAAAAGATATGCCACTGCTAAATGAAAGAATAGCACACTATAAAATTAATAGAAGAAAAAAAAACAATGAAGCGTAAATTATTCCACTTTTGTGTCAGCTGTATGTAGTGTTGCTTAAATATCGTTTTTATAGGAATCTTCTTTTCTCTTTCTTTTTTTGATTACACCTTTTCTTGTTCTCTTTTTTCAATCAAACATTTCTTTTGGTCGTCTTGTTTTAAAAAATTTTTTAATAACATTTTTTATCATATTTTAAACTTCTGGCAAACCCTAGCTGTATGTTTTTCTCTACTTGACACTTAACAAGCCATACTTCTTAATTTCAAATTTGAACATCCGAAAAGACAAGAAACGAAAAAAGACTTTTTTGAGTAATATGCACATTATTAACTAAAATTTGTGTACAATATTTGAGAACAATAACATTATTTTTACATACATACGATTTTCGAATTGTATAATTATCAAAATTATCTTTTTATATTATTTTTCTGTATCAAATCTGTGTTCAAATAATTTCTTTTTAATATCATACCTATACATTTAAAAAAAAAACAATCCCATATTGGGCGCCAAAATACTAAGGTCATAAAATTAAAAAAAAACCTCAATAAGTATAGAACGATTCTAACAGGTCTTTGCACGATTTTAAGTTGAAAATTGGAAGCCAGCGAAAATAAATGGAAACGTGTCGTGTAAATGGAGACACATGCAAATCGTGTTTTTTTTTCTTATCGAACCCATATGTTTTAAAAGTGATAGTAATTAGTAATAAGACAGGTCATTAATCAGTCTTTATAAATTAAAATACACGAAAATCAAATGCATGCAAAAGTCACGAAACTGTGGGACCTTTTTGTATAGTCTACTATCTATTAAGATAAAAAAAAATTATTCGAATAGTCGAGTGTCATTAAAAAAAAATAAAAACTTAAAAGACTTACATATTCACAGATAAATGTAAATCTAAAAAGCTAATTAAATTGAAAAATTTCAACTTGGATTTATCATTATAGGTACTTTATAAATCTAATTATTACGTAATTTTTGTTTTTCTTTGTTATTCTACATTAATGTATTTGGTGTTTTGTTTGCCAAAACTTAATGTATATTAAATAAGTCGCCAGCAGATGGTAAAGGCGCTAATCCACCGGTTACGTCTGGTAGCTGTGTTAAATCAGGCAAATTATGTAAATGATTTCTAATTTCTTTTTGTACGTCTCGAACTTTTTGCAATTTTCCCATATATTCCTGGAAAAATAATTAATTCAATTAATTTTAAATTTTATTCTTATCGTCTGTTTAACACTAGAACTACAAAACCCGTCATTTTGACAGAATTTGAAATTTTGATTCGAAATTATTGAAGTTCTAAAAGCATTTTTATTGGCATTTATGTTGACTTTTATTTATATAAAAATACGATTTTTTATGTACATTCAGTTTCAATCCACCACCCCTATTCCTGTTTCATGTATATAGATAGGTAGTTCTAGTATTAAGAATAGAAAAATTATAATTGCTAAGTTGATTAATTTTTGAACTACCCTAATCATAACTGCAATAGTTCAATCACTAAATAACTATAATAATGTAGATACAAAAAACTGACATTCTGTACGATAAGTCTGCCAATTATTCATTATTTTATGTTCGTCTTAAACTAATCATTTGGAAGGAAAGATTTACTTTCATGTTTTCTTTGCCAGCAAGGAATATTCTTCCTTTTATAGGTTTTTCTATTTACCAATTTATGTGTTATGAACAAACCTGGCGAAATAAAAGAATCATCCTCGAACGATTAAAAAAAAACCCGCGTAGATTATTCTAGAAAACTAAATTGTCATGTCATGTCAAGAAGTCATGACCTTCCCGACCTGTGTACCATAAACCAAAAAGAATTAGAATTGTAACCTTTCAAAGTGAAGAGATGCAAATTTAATGTCTCATTATGGCCTTTCAATTGTAATTGTAATGCAAATGGGTTGTTTTCTAAATATTATCGAATAATACTAAGTAACCTTATATTTCTACTCGACGGCCAAGATATCCAGGTTAATCGAAGGTTAACTATCCAAAATTTCTGGTGATCTTTTATTTTGTAACAAACAGAATTGTCTTGATAAAATCCCAATAATCTTAAATAATTAATAAATTGGTCCATAGTATGTTGTTTGCAACCTCATAGTTGTCGGCTAACGCACCAACTTTAATGCTTTAATCCATCCTTGCATTTTATTATATCAAATAATTAGGCACAAACGTTCAAATTGATAACAGCGTCCATAAAACTATATATTTTTACACTAGTCATACCAGACCTTATACTTATTAGACTAGAAACGAAACAGATAAAAGCCAAAAGAGCCACAACTAGAGTAGAAGAGATGGAATTAATAATTTCTACGCCAAACAGTAGACTTACGCCATAACCACTAACTTTATTTGTCCAATTCTTTAATTTCTTTACTGGATGCAGAATCCGGCATGCTCAATATTCTTACTCAATTAAATTCTATGACAGAGAGATTTATCAAAATACCAAAAGAGTTACATTAAACTTCAACAAGTATGTTAATTATCACAGTCAAATACAGTTTATTGGCAAAAAAAAAAAAAAAAGAAAAACTAAAACTAATAGCACACCTGAAGCCTTTGCTCTGCCTGTACAAGAAGTTCACGTTGTTCCGTTTGAAAATCCTTAAGCATTGTTGTCAATTTCTTTCTATCTTCCATTTCCATACACAATCTTGCATTATACTCATGGAGTATTTGAGCAGCTTCACTTACCTTGAATTTCAAGTAAAATTATTGGATTAATACACTTTGTATGGATTTTTAATGAAACCTACCTGGGTAGCCAATTTAGCAGCTTGTTCTTTGTCTTCGAGTTTGCTTAACAGAGAAACTTCTGAAACTTCTGGTGGTAGATTTGCAATACGTTCACGTACAACGGCATCACTGGACGCTGAATTTTCTAAATCTACCAAGGCTTTTATTAGTTCTTCTGGCTCTGGAGGGTCACCTAAAAATTTAATAATTAAAAACAGTCATAAATGCAAAAAATTAAATTATAAATTTACCAGCAGGTGTTTGTGGACTCAAGATAACATGCGTTTCAACAGTACCATTAATTTCAATTGTTTCACTTTTGACTCGTTCTTTTTGGCTTGAGGAACTTTTATGCTTTTTATTGGGCGGTGGTTCTCTTGGTGTTTCATCTGCAATCAATTTTCGTTTTTCTTCACGTTTTTCAACTACAGCAACTGCCTCATTTGATGTACTGTCCTCATCAAATTCTTGATTCAATGCATTTCTATATTCCTGGCATATTTTTGCATCATAAACACCACGCTCCTGCCATATGTTAATGATTCGCCCAAGGCTTCCCAGTGTTTTTTCATCGGCACTACACGTCTCTCCAATGTGTGTGAAAGCTTTTAGCAAACATTTACCAAATTCCTTACCATATTCGGGACCTTTTCGTTTGCTGTTCTGTATAACATCGTTGGCCAAATACATAAACGTTAATTTCTTACTTTTCGTAACTAAAAGACGTCAATTTAAGGTTATGTCAACGTGGAAGATTTATATGGAATTTTCTTACTTTTTTGGAGTTCCTTATACCAAGATTTAACTATGTTAGAGTGGTGCTTCCTATGATGGATTAGCCATAGCGATAATGTTTGTATACTCTGTTGGCTTGAGTTAAGTTCTAATAGCTTTTTTACCAAAGCACTTTCGGTAAACGCAGACATATTAAAATTTATGATATTCTTGTTCTATTAATGTATTGTTAATATAGCAAAAACTGTTAAATATCGATTTAAATGAATTTAAACATTATACAAATGATTACAAAACAGCAAATAGAATTTTTTCAATTTTTTCGATTAGAAAACATCACTTACAACCCACAATCCACAAAAATTTATTGACAAATGACAGCTGATTTAATAATGGTGGCGAAGCTGTTGTATACCTGCCCACTGAACGAAATTTGTAGTAAGAGCGGTATTTTTGAATAATGTATTTGTGGTTATCATTCTATGATAAAGTTTATTCACAGGAAAGTTTCAATTTTTAATACACCCTGTTTTAAATGTTCTGAACTGCAACTAAGTGAGAGATCTATGTATAAGATTTACTAATGATATGCTAAAAGTGATGCAATTAATACAATATAATTTTTATTAGGTAAATAAAATAAAATAAATAATAGTACGAATTACCTAAATTTATAAAATAGAGTGTATCTGTATAGTGTACGTATACTTTACTTTAATCAAGATTTATATAAACAATTGTGACCGTTAAATGATAAATAATTTCTACTTAAGAAAATGAAAATCTACATTATTATGTTATTATAATATAGTTTATAGAGAAATGAAATGATCTAAACTAAAGCCTATTAAAATAAGAAAGTGCATGCACGAATTAACATTTGATATATTCAATTCAATCTTTTTTACTTACATTTAAGGAAGTCTCTTTAATGTAAGGTTTCTATATCTGGATGGTACATACATATATGTAAGTACATTACCTAATTTAATAGATTTTGCAAAAAAAGTAGTATAACTACTCCACTTTGAAATTTTACGTAAGCCAACTTACTTTGAGTTGTATTATATATGTAGGCATTATAAATAATGTAATTGTAAATAAATAGTCGTTATGAGTATTTACTGGATTTGTTAATTTTAAATGTTAAAGTCAATATAATAAGTTATAGTCACAAATCGTCAAATTAATCAAAAAAAAAAAAAAAATTCAAATTAAAAATGTCTAGCTTTAAAATGAACTCTTTTTAAATTAGACCTTATGCAAAATTATTAATTGAATACGAATTTAATGCAAAAAGTATTTTTTTAAGACACTAAAATTATGTTTTTAACGGCAAATTATTATGAAATCTACTAAATATTATTATATACGTTAATATATTGTTGACTATACTGTTACTTAATTGAAAATTAGGCACAGAAAATCTCAGAACTTATACATTCGTATGTCCTATATTCGATCATGTTATTTAAAAAAATGAACTGAATGTTGCTATCAGTTCCGGAATATTTACCGATTTTGTTTAATAATTTCGTCCTTGACTTAAATAATCGGTTAAAAAATTTTTTTTTGTTATGTACGTATGTACCTCCATCATGGATTAGTATTTCTATATAAGAAGTAAATAAACCAACAAAAAAATAATTAACAAATTTATTTAATCTCCAGCTATAGGTATAGTAGTGCGGATTAAAACCCCAATCAAATGATTTTCGAAAAAAATCATTATTCTCGATAACTCAATTTACACAAATATTTATGCAAATTTACCAATATAAAGAGAGAGTGATTTCTGATCTGCTTTGGTCCACCACGAATCCACAAACCTTTCTCATCCACATCCACAGTAATATTATTGTTGTTTAGCGTCCACACCACGCAGAAGATTTACAATTGCGACAGCAACTCAATTGAAACCAGTATGCAAACGGCCTTCCTCGTCGAAACAACATTACAGTTTTTAAATGTAAAATTAAAATTTTTGTTATTGTTTTTGGTCAATTTATCGTATTTGTTAATATTAGTCGAACGGTCAATGTAAAAATAAATTTAATTTTCGCGGGTGATTTTATTTTTGAAAATTTGTGACATACATTTTTATATAAGTGTATATGGATTGTACACGGTGAAAAGTCTATTGAGTGTTTTAAGTTAAGTGTTAAACAAAATATTAGGAATAGAATCAAAAATGGCACGATTGTTAGTAATACTATTTTGCATATCAATGGCAACTACTCAGAGAAATGGTAACATTATTAAAGATCGTGGTAAGCTTTTATTTAATTTTTATAAGCTGTATGAAGAAGAGACTTTAAACTTTTAAAGTAAATTAATTGATTGTGATATGACTTAAAATATCGATAATTTTGGTATGAATACATTTTGTTTATAATTTGGATCTTTCATTTGTGGCTTAAGTTTATTATTTTCATTAGAGCGATTTTGAATTATTTGGCTTATTTTAGACAAATTGTTAGTATTTGCGTTGGTTACCAAATGTGCTCAGGGTTTCTATTTAGTATTGTCTATAGAACTGATTACTGCAAAATAATTTATTTATAGTAATAAAATAACCATTCGAACCAAAATTAATTATAAAAACTCGGTTTTTTTTTTCGTTTAAAAATGTGTAAGCACCGATTGATTGCACGACGAAGGGTTTAGCTAATTGATAAATTTATTATTATTTGAAAGTATATTGGTTTGAATTTGAAAGTTATTGTTATAGTTATTGTTATTTTGTAAAGCCATTATTGTTTTTAACTAACAAATAAAACTGTCATTTTTTTAAGAAAATAATTTTTATCTGGTTATATTCAATTAGTAATAGAAAACTCACAATTTATATCTGCCTTCAAGGGAAGTACATATTGTAGATGGATTGTTATAGGCTGAGCTCACAAGGAACATTATGTGTGTTTTCATTCGTTTCAGAACCGCAACAAACAAAATTGACTTGTAATTTTATGTCTTAATCTTAATTATGCGATCGAAAAGTGAAAAATATTTTGACATAGTATGATGATCATACATACATATATAAAATTTCCATACTAAGTGCTCATAGTCCCTTTTTATGCTTTGAATTTATTATTACATTTTATTAAATTTTTTAAGATGGCATTGGATTTTTGAATGAACAATAAAAAGAACTAACTGCTGTAGTTGACCTTAAATGTGACCTAGGTTTATCGTGAGAAATTAGTATAACAATTTGTTTTTAAAGTTAAAAAATGTATGTAATATTTTTACTGTTAATCACTGCAATTTGAAATTTTTAATTTTCTTTTCAACTAATTTAGGCACACCCCTGTTTTTGTTCACATATTCCTATTTCACATTAATAAATCAATTAAATTCCACAAATATTAAATTTACAATGTTTTCAAAATTATTTTTAAAATAAATAGTAATTTGATATAAAAAAAATAAATAGTAAATTTGATTTTTGAATCGTTTCAAAGAAATCTACTAGAAACAATAATAATAAATAATTAAATTCAATTTTTGTGTTAGTTAAATTATATAAATCAACAACCGACAATAGCTTATTGAAAATCCAGGGAAATCAATTAGCACCTTGTATAAGTTTCTGTTATTTTTTCGTAATATGGTGATCATTTTTTTTCATCAGTGGTCAGATCAAAGCGGTTTTTAGTAACGTAAATAAATTTGATTAGTTTTGCTTGTTGAATAAAATTTTTATATCTATTTGATTGGAAATTGAGCAAAATGTACAATTAAAAAACGTTTAACCCATTAACGACCATTGGGTAGAATAATACCCAAAAATAGGGTAATCTTAGAAAAATCTACCTAGAGCCAGGTGAGAGGTATCGTGAGTTGGTTTTCATGGACAGGTAGATGAAGGATAGGACTACTCAAAAATAATTTGGGGGTCATATAGTATGATGCGTTGAGGGGTAGTTAGCGGATCAAAGGTCAGGAAGTTTACAAAATCGGAAAAATTAAATGGCTCTGGAAAATTGGGGGACTGGAAAATCGGAAAATCTTTTTTGTGCCTAATAGCCTTAGGTGTCCTCTATCTGACAAAAATATATTCACCTGGGTGGGACCACTCACCTGGACTACAGGTATTATTCAAGACAAAATACCCAATTCACTGTTAGCGGGTTCTAAAAATAGTAAAAATGCGGGATTATATGTCATAAAAAAACTATGTTATTCGAAAAACATGGAGGAAAATAGTGTCTGTGTGATGTTTCGTCAAAATCGGACGGACGGATGGAAGGAATTGGAGTCGTTAATGGGTTAATATCAAAATTTAGTTTAAAATTCTAAAAAAAAATTTAATTTAAATATACGATTAACATTAATTCATCAATACTTATAACCGATATTCATCGATTTGTATAATTATATTTGTTTCTTAAATTAACTATGTATCAAGTGAATTAAAATAAAATAAATTATATACGTGTGTATATGTATGTATGTATGTAGATTTCTTTACAAAAAACGCACTTAAATTTTTCCTTCTGACTCATATACCAAAAAACCAAGGTACAGTTGGTTAATATACATATCTACATACACAGCTACTTAGTTATTGCACATTCACGTAATCAATTGATAAATTTATGTTCACTATATTTCCTCTATAATAGCACCTAAACCATAGAGCATAGACAGTGTAATGTGGGATTAAACTTCATAGAATAAGTTAAAAAGCTAATGCAAGATGCATATAATATATATTATACATAAGTATATGTATGTCTTTAAACTTTCTTTTGGCATTTACTCTACTCGTTATTTCTAATTAAAAAACATCAAGTCTTTTTAATTGCATATCTACTAATTTACTTAATTTATAATTATTATGCAAGCAATTTGAAATATTGTTATTGGGCATGTATTCTCAATGAGTCCAATATATTAAATAATTTTCTTGTTGTTCGACTTACAATAGGTTACAAGCGTAAATGACATTTTAAATATGTCGCTTTTGAACAAAGCGCGCATTTAGTTTTTACTATACTCACATACATATGTAGCAATTTATCATCTTTTTCTAGAGCTTTCATTAAATTAAAGCGAGTTGGTTATTTATTGACTTGTTATTACTTTGGTCAACAAGTTGATTGTTATTTAACACAAATTGATTTATTTTAATAAATCTTAATTTGAACGTATTTATGAGGAGATTTGTAATATAAGTATTATGGGAAGTAGATATATAGGATTCAGGTAGCGACTCGAGACAATCAGTTTTAAAGTCATTTTATATTTATGTTACGGAGTTTTCAATTATATTTGATTTAGTTAAACCATGTTAAACCTATCTACATATAAAAATGTAATAAACTGCATTACCGATATAATTATTAATCATCTTATTCTGTTAATTAACAATAAATTTTACATTTATTATAGGTGATTTTAATTGTTTTACTGTACTAAATTAGTAAGGGTTCATATATCGTTTTTTTTTTGCATGATGCATCAACATTTTTAATTTTAACAAAAACATTATAGTAATGTACAACCTTCGCATAACACATAACCATTCTTCACATCAACCTGCTTTATTAGAAAGATTAATATCAAACAATATACAAAAATTGTTTATAACAATAAATGTGCAAAAAAAAAAAATTTCACAACCTGTCGGTAAATGAAAATGAAAAAATTTACGATTTCCTAACATCTGTTTGTAAGGTATGATCCAAACTACATACAGTTTAGGCAATTGCAATTTAACAATAATTTTCTTAAGCAAAATGTAAGACTCCAAGTATATGTACAATACATATATGAACATTATAATATTTGATCATGAATGGTAAAACCATGCCGTTATATACGAGTACATTAGATATTTTATTTCATTATGTACCCATACCTAACTAATGGCCTCCGGCAAGGACGGTCGCTTTAATATTTCGTTCTTGTTCAAATATTTCAAACGAGTACAGAATGCTGCATATTTCTCTAAATTACGTATTTATTCTACATAACTTTGGAAGGTATCCCAATCATAAGCAATAAGAAGACAAGAATAACAAGATTGTCATGATTTTTTATTACATATAGAAACATAGAAACGCTAATACGAAAGATTATACAAATTGTCTGACAAAAGTTCTATGACACTCCTCTATTTATATCTATTCGCTATTACAAACATTAATTTATTGCCCTGAGACAGCTAGTTATGTAGATAAAAATTAAATGAAAATTAAAAATTTTGGAGTATACTAATTACATTTTAGATTAAATATAGATACCGCTGCTTTATGTAGACATTTAAGTTAATATTAAACGAAAACAAGTTTGTCAAGCAAATAGTCACTATATTTAATTGTTCCAACTAACTCACTCAATTTGAGAGCTTGTGAGTTTTTTTATGCAATTGACATAATTACAATTAGGTACTCCAAATAAAGACATTCTTCTTCTAATTTTGTAAATTTTATTAAGTGTTTTCACTATTTAGTAATAATAACTATGATACAATCCATTCCAGGCTGTAGTTTGGGAACTGATGAGTCAATACAATTTTACAAATTTTGATATTACATACAGTTGATATATACATACTAAAAGAAATGTTGGTACTGTTAATTTAGCGGTGGCGAAGCGTCAGATGAAGCATATATGAACCCCTGTTTGATTTAAAAACTTAAACATATTTTTGTCTTATTAATAAAAACTGCTCATAAAACTTTGTGGCTCACTGCAGAAATTGTTTACCCAATTCAGTATATGTATATCCATATTCTGCATCTACTGAGTTCTTTGTAGGAAATAATTAACAGTGTAGGTATCACTTGTTCAGTTTCTTTTAATGCCTCAACAATCGACTATTATGTACCTACATCAAGCTGCATGAAAATACATAAAATGAATGAATGTTGAATATTTTACTTTAAAAAAAAAATTAATAAAAAATTCATTAATTATTTATCAATATTTATTATTTATTTGAATATTCAAACATAGTTTTTTTGGCTCCTCTTTCTATGACTCGCAACCTTTACCCGGAGTAATTGAAAGTAAAAACGAATTTCATTGTTTTTGCAAATTTGTTTAAAAAAAAATTAACATTTTTATTCTTCAATAACTGTTTTTATTTAAAAAGTATGCCTACACTTTCAGGGTCCATCAATAATATAGATAAATAAGAATGCACGAATGTCGGAACACTTCAAACAGTTTTATATCGATAAAAACTAATATTTACGAAGATTTTCGATCACTTAATTTACATAAACATATTTAACATTGTTTAATCGTTAGTTTCATTGACCATCGAACAAAGTAAATGTTTAATTACATTTATGTAATTAAAAATGACCCACTTTTACATACATAAACACAAATAATTCAAATAAATGCACGAAAAGATGAGTAGTCACCACGCGACAATTGACCAGAGGCCATCAATTTAGGTCTCAAAAAAAAAATACAATTTTGTAAATATTTTAAGCGTGCGAAGTTGTCAAATAAATACCTAATTGTAGGCTTTGTATTTATAAATGTTATATGAATGAATAAAACAGCGTCAGTAAAAAATTTATAATCAATTTTTTTCCCTTGTTATGTAACAGAGCATAATAAGTGATCGCTGGTCATTAAAGAAATCCAACTTAATGTTGCAAAAATGTATACCTACTATATAAAAATTAATATATAATAAATCTTTTAAATTTAACCTTGCAGTCTTTTAAAGTTAATTACGTACGATGATCAAAAATGTATTTGATAAATAAGTTTTAAGACATTATGTATTTCATATTATTATTTTTTGATAATTATAATATGATGTGTATACGAGACGATACCTACATACTATCAAATTACTATGTATTTATAGCAGATGAATCTCTCAGGCAATTTAATACGGAAATCGGATTTATTTTATAAATAGACGTTACATTTCATTTTTAATACCTATAGCAATACATTTTTTTAAATGTTATTTTTTAGTTTCAAATATCTCTTATTTAAATAACCAAATCCTAAAACTTTTCGTTCCTACATTTAAAGTAAAATATGTTTTTAAGAGATAAAATAAAAAAGATATTCTGAGATTAAAAACTATAGTAATATTGAGTAAAAACCTGCTTAACACACATTACTTAAAAAAAATCTAACTTTACTAACTTCATTTAACTAAATTTACTTTGACTAAGTTAGACGAGATGTATAAAACTAACCTAGCGTATATTTAAAACAAGTAAAGAAGGAAAAATTGGCTACGCCGATAATAATATACGCCCGTATGATTATTTGTTTATTATTTACAACTTCTATTTTGTCTGTACAATATACTTAATTGGGTAAATTGAATACAAATGATTAAGAACCCTGGAAATAACATAAATTGCAGCGCCATAACGGTATTTCGTGGAATGAAATCTATGAATGAAATCTATGAATGAAATCTTAATTTTTTTATTCTCTATTATTTTCATCATATTCATTCATCAATCTAAATACTTTTCGAGTAAATGATTAAAAACCCTAGAAATTCAATGAAATTGATTGCAGCGCCATAACGCTAGGTCATACAACTTTTTGGTCTATGAAAGAAATCTTGATTTTTGCATTCTCTATAATTATTGTCATATTCATTTTTTCTACATTTCGACTACCTTTCGAGTAAATGAATAATTCATATCAAAATTAGGTGAACACTGTACCACAGCCTCCTCTATTTTTTGTCCGATTTACTCCAAAAACAATAGGGATCTTACCCTAGGACTACATATTAAACTGTCAAAATTTCAGCTTTCTAGCTTCAGCCGGAATCTTGATCACGGACAGACGGACGACTTAGAATTTCACGAGAAAGATAATGGTGTTGAAATTTTTTTTCTACGATGAGTATTTAGGGACGTTACAAACTTCTTACCAAAGTTATAATACCCTTGATTAACATCATACGGGTTATATTTAAGAACTTATAATTCATTATATTTAAGAACTTATAATTCGTTTAAAGTGTTTTGTTAAAATACTTGTGTATTTTTACAATCTAGCTTTTACTCGGCCCTTTTAAGTACATTACCCAAGCCAAGAAATTCCCCTAAAGTTAGTTGAGCCGAGTTTTTATTTATTGCAACTCCCAAAAACCTTTGAGCCTCTAGTGAACGTTATACTTGTACCATTCAGTCATTAACCTTTGGTTTTAGAACATCGTCCCCAATGAGAAAAAGATTGTGTTTTTATACCCGTATGATGTTAACCAAAGGGTATTATAACTTTGGTAGGGTGTTTGTAACGCCCCTTAATACTCATCGAAATTTAGTCATATTGTCTCTGTTTTTTTTTATTTAGTCTGTGGTACAGTATCCAAATTATATAGAATACAAAAATTAAAATTGCATTCTAAGATCAAAAGTTCCACGACCCACCATTATGACGCTGCAATCAGTTTTATGTAATTATTTGGGTTTTTAATCATTTACTTGAAAAATATTTGGATTACGGAAAAAATTATTATCAACGTAGTCAATTATTTCTTCTATTATAATAAGTGTTAAAATCATACAAATGTCATAGAGATTTTGACTTTTGGCTTTTACCTTACATCTTTAGTTGTGTTAAAGCTTGTTCATAACTTTTTGTTAGGCTTTAAGATAAAACTTTATTGACATTCTCTACATTCAACTTTAGTTTGGTGATACGACGAAAAGTAGTTATGTGAGGGAGTGAATCAGTGATAGCTAATCAGTTTCAGGTGCACTTTTTAAAGTTAAGGATTCCGTATATTGAAGAAAGTTGTCGCAAAAGTGGTATGACAAATATTTTACCACCCACATACTAATATACTAAGATACTTTTTAAAAATAATTTGAAAAATGGCTATCTTTTTATTATTTATACCTTAGTTAATAATATCATAAATTTTTTATCAACAATATCTATTAATAATAATGTTAAATGTTTAAGCTGTATTTATGTTATTTGATTAATTTGTATAATGAACTTAATATATCTGATTATTTTACAATTTATTACTTATTCTTCATAAATATATGTACAATGTACTGTACATATGGGCATGTACTGTACATATGGATAGATATTTAAATGGCATGATAGATGTAGCTGCCATTTAGGACTATTTTCTATATTTAGTTGTATAGCTGTTGTAGGTATACTAAATAACATAATAATAAGAGAACTCATATGATCATTATAGCATGTCATTTCATATCGTAGCAATAATTGACATTGACATATTCTATATATAATTATGTTCGTTAAATATGACAAACAAAAAGGATTTATTGACAGTTTTCCACCAAAACGTTATATATATTATTTATTTTCGAACATTTTAATTAGAATGGCATACATACATATATGTATATATGTACATATATTGATATCCAAGATGTACGATATAAATAATGTACGGTAATTTCGTAATACTATTTAAGTCTTACCAACTAATGTTCAATTTAGTGGTTTTTTGCGTGATGTTTAGACGATGCACGAGAACGTTATGAAAATTTATTGATAAATTAGGTATATAAATGTCTCTCTCATAGTACCTATTTGTATGTACATATAATATATGGAGGACTAGACGACAACAACAAAAAAAACATAATAAATAGGTATGAAAAGACGTTTTATGTTCCTACATATAATTAAAGCTGATTAGACGAACTCGTTCACATACATATATATCCAGTTATTCAATATAACGAACAATATTTAAAATTATATCTATACCTATAGCAATATATTTTCTATGTACCTATACTTAACTATCTTTTCAGACATGTTTAAGAGATCTTATAAATCTGAAAACACTTTGTAATTAAAACTAAACCGATAAAGCTACTTTATTTTGTCAAAAGATATAAATAGAAATTGTAGAACAGCACCTACTTATATATTTTGTGATGCAATTAAAGTGCTTTACAAAAAAGGCTTTGCAGAAACATTTCTTGTGAAAGCCACAATTGATTTGAAGCACGAATCTGTCATAATTACACGTTTAGGTAAGAAATTACATTGCATATATTTCTATATATAATGAATAAAAAGCTACCAAATTGTTGATTAAATTAGGTATCTAGTTGGTTAATTTTTTGTAGCTATTAAAGTGTTTAATTGAAATAAAACAAACAATTATAAAAAAAAATTGCTTAAAATCATATAAGATTAAGACCAAAAAAAATTCTTTTTATTACTAACTGATTGTAAAAAAATGGGAATATGAATGGCAAAATAATAAATTTTTTTTTAATTAATTGTTATAATATAAAAAAAAAAAACTTTTGAATTGAATAGACGATCCTTAAAATGTATGTGCAAAAAAATTTTTAATCATTCATAGGTTCATTATATATATATGTAGATAGATGTTATACAATACAAATTGTTTCTATCTTAAATATTATCATAACCTCATACTTGGAAATGAATGTCTGATAACTAACTAAGGCTCGGAAAGTAGAGGGCAGAGGCTAAAAAATGTGGATTTAGCGTTATAAATAGTGGCTATAAATAAGAAAATAGAGACCAAAAATATTTAAAAAAAGTCCAAAATTGGTAAGAAGATGACCTTGAATTTATGTTTCTTATCAAAATAAATAAAAAACAATAAAAAAATAATAATTAAGTCGTTAACTATTTTCATAGCGCCACATTACACTGTATATGTACAATTAGGTGTTTCTTTTTAAGTTTTCCTTAGATTCGCTGTTCGCTAGTTCGCTGAAAAAAATTGCTGAATTTACATTTCGGCGGTAAATTTAAATACTTTTTTAGTAACATAAAAAAAATGCCAAAATATCAAAAATAGAGATTTATAAGGAAAAAATACAGAAATAGAGATTTATAGGAAAAAATAGAGGAAAACGTGGAAAACAATGGAAAATATGGAAAACAATGGAAAATATGGAAAACAATATAGGTTTATTTGCATTAAAAAGACTAAAATTAATAAAAACTTAAAATGAAGCCAAGAAAAAAAAAATCCTCTACTTTTCCGGGTTCTACTAATTACTATATAGAATAAATAAATGCCTTTTTTCTTTTAGTTATATGCCTCCTTTGTTTCATCTAGGTATATGTGCCAATCTGGACCATAATAGACTCTACCAATGCATCGTACTATAAAAAAACAAAGAAAGTTCAATAAAAATTGAAACATGAACTAACGTTTCTGTCTACTTTCAATTCAGTACCTTCGCTTCTTATATTACTACTTATACTTAACAATAATTTCATAATCATATAATCATGATATTAAGATTATTAAGACCAACAATTAAATAAGACAAAATTAATGCTAAGTACAAAAACGTGTTTACAAAAGCAATGCATTTTTAGTTCAAATATGGAATGGAGGTATCTGCACCGCTAATAATATCTTATTTATGTAATATCTTCTTGTGAAAATAATCTTCCAGATCATATAGGTTCTGATATAGATATAGAGAGGTATACAAATACATAAGCAAGTGCATGTATATAAATCTAGAGTAACGATAGACTACGTATTTATGGAAGGTAAAAAGTGAAAATTATTGTTTAGTTATTTGCTAATAGTAAATATACGTATAGTTAGTTACCTAGAGTATGTAAAAAGTACTTTATTTCAACATTCCAACTTTCAAAAATGTATTATCATATTTCAAATTGCAGGTTAATTATTAAAAGAAGGGAAAATAATAAATATTATTTATTATATGACATATAATTTCAATTTCAATCAATATTTTGCTTCGGTGAAATAACTAGTATAAGACAAAGTTGAAATAAAAATACATTAATTTCCATATATCCCACATAGTAAGCGTTGAAAATATACCTAAATTAAATTCTTAAATTCGATTTCCACAAATTTTCAATTCTTCTTAACCATCTCACTACTTCTGTGTTATCTCATTGAACCACTGCTCTTAGAATAACTTAGATTACTTTTCGTAGCCCGTTACTAAAATTTTTGATTATTTTTTCGAAATTTAATTGACTACGATTTTAAGAAATACCGATAATGAAAGGGTTTTAATGCAAATAAAAATAAGATTTATGAGGAAAAATGAATTATGAACACTGAATTGTATGCGAGCCAAATCACACGTAATTAAATTTTAAGCTGGGTCTAGACGAGGGATTTTTTATCGATTTTTATTCATAACCTGTGCATGAATGTTGTTGTTGTTGTTGTTGTTTACATTACGCGTGAATGTTAAAAATCTCTATAGCACGACAGATCAAGCGTCTGTTTTGTTGCATTCAGCCAAAAAAAAGCAATATAACATGCAACATTGATGCAATTTTAATGTATTGATAATTGTAAAATTTTATACACGATTGTGATCGCTTATTTAAAACACTTCTGAATTGTATGTCCATCTAATATACGCAATTAACGCCATTTTAGAATCGATCCTCTATTGTCTATTCTATTTAATTACATACCTCTATAATGCCGATAATATGGCTGAACTTTAATTATTCTATTAACACTTTGAAATAATACCTAAGCAAAAAAAAATCAATAAACTTAGATATTAAACTACATATTGTTATTCCATCGTTATTGATAACTAAAGCTAAATGCCTATTTATGATCCATTAAACGATCAATAGCCTCGAATTTGAATGTAAATAACGCTACTATCAAAAATTAGTTTTGTATATCATTGTCGTTTTTAGCATAGTTATTCAATAAATTTGGATTTGCAAAGAACGCCTTTACATGTTCATTGGTATTTTTAAGGAAATTTTCAGAATTGGTAATTAAAATTTTCAATGCCAAACAAGGGATAATTTGTGTCATTATTTAAACTATTGCCAAATTAGATTAGTTATAAGTTAATCTTTTCGTTAAATTAAATGTAAAAATAGTGATCAGCAGACAAATTCTGGTCGCAATTTACGTAATCTGACGTTTACGGCTACGTATATGCACAAGAAAATTGTATAAATGT
>JANSTT010017305.1:0-17609 GCA_026745375.1 Platyura marginata
TCCTTCTTATTCTTGGCGCAAAATCGGTGGGAGATTTTCTTAATTTAAGCCTAAACGGATTGATTTTTTCGTTCCGTTTATATGACAATACTACTTATAAAGCTCAAATATGTAGTAAGACAAAAATCATGAACCAATTTGTATATAGACAATAAGTAAATTTAGTACAATGTCACTTAATCACTTTATTTTTTCTTAGTACAGTTAAAACAATTTACGAAATTTAAGCGAGTTTTTCGTAACATTTGAAGTGTTTTTCTAACATCTAATGATACTTGCAATATCCTGGCCTATGAAAAATTCAGTTTAAACATAATACTAAATCGGTTATACAACTTTTTCCGCTTTAAAGGCAGGCAAACACTTACGTATTGAGCGACTTAAGTCGGTAAGAAAGTAAGTATAACAAAGTCTCTTCCGTTCCGACATTATAATGTTTGAACGAAAATCACATACATAATTCAATATAGGTAATCCTACTAATAAATGACATTTTTATTATAACTGGAAGTTGGAAGTAATTTTTCTTTGTATATAGATTTTTCAATACGATATAGGTTCAGAAGATTATTGATGACAGATATTAATTTGAGATTATACTTAGTTTTTATATGTGTACCTATATATAGGAATACTGTTACAAATCCGAATGTTATAAAGAACTTATATAAAGTAGACTATAATATAATTAAGTATCAATATTAATACTCATTAGATATTCCAATAAAACGTGTAGAGAGAAATTTAAATTTCTAATTAAAAAAATGTTGAAAAATACTTTGAAAACTAATTTAAGATAGGTACATCCTCTTATAAACGAATTAAATTGACAAATTGAAGCAATTCCTTTTACGACATGTTCAACGTTGAAAAAAAAAGTTGAACTCAACAACTAACATACCAAAAAAAAAAAAAAATCGATTCAATGTACATGAAAACGACTTCTTACATAAAAAGCGCTACATCTTTATCCTCATTAACATTCAAAAAAACATCGTTATTAAGTACTAAATAACTTTTTTGATGTCTTAATCGTGCTCTCTTAATCGATTAACCAAATATATGACCCTTTCCCCTGCCATAACATAAATGTACTTCTTTTAGATATGAGTATTAACATCTTATTTATTATTGAAATTGCAAACAAAATTTGCAATCTAATTAGGAGCAGTATAAACGTATTGACTTTTATGGATCTACATGTAATATGATTAATGACAATGGCTGTAGAGAATATAAATATTCATCTTCATTATACGATCGCTCGTCCATATAGAAAATAATAAAAAACAAAATTTGTTTGTAAATATTATTTGTAAACAAAAAGCAGTTACATATTTATTTATATAGCTGCTATATAGCACGTTAATTGAAATCGAATTGTCTTAAATAGCATTATGTCTATATAATAAATACACAAATGGAGATATCATAACTTTAAATATTAAAATACATACCTATTAAAATCGATTGCAGCGCCATAACGGTATGGAATTTTTTTTTTTTATTACAGAAATGTTCATTTTTTTATTTTCTATGAGTTTGTCCATATCAATTTTTCTCTACTCCAAAAGTTCGAATTTATTATGAGTAACTACTAAATGAATAGTTTGCAACTATAAGCACAGAGTTGAAATTTGCCCTCCCCTAAACGTTCTTCGATAGGTTAATTATGAAAATTTTTGAGAAATTGAACTTTTTCTTATAGATTTCGTAAATTTTTTTTCCATTTTTAAAGTTTACCGTAATTTTTTTCAAACAATGTGCCATGAATGTGGAATTATTAAACCGAAAATAAGAGAGGGGGCATTTATCTTTAAATTAAACTTAAAATTGTGGATTTCCTAGCCTTTTTATAGAAGTTATAAGCACTCAAAATTAAAATCATTCCACCTACCCAACGGTTAATTTTAGACCCCCCCTCCGGTGCAATTTTTTGCTCAAATTGATCGCAGGAACACGTCCTGAAAGTATTTCCCTCAAATGCTGGGACACCCTGTATATGAATGAAGAGGAACAATGATTAATTAGCAATTGACCATCTAAAATAATGGCTGTAATTCTTCTCTGTAGAAGGAAACTTGAATTTTCTTCATAAGCTCCTCTAATTAATCGTATTCGCCAAATGATAAAAGCTGATAGTTCCACCTCTGCTTAAACAAAATTTGCCATCGAATATTTAGGCGCACAGATGGAAAAAAAAAATCAGAATTTATTACCTAGATCTTTTGCTTAACCGGAAACAATCACAATTACCCTTTGATGTCGATATAGTAGGGTCCAATTCAATTGGAAATGTAATTTTTCTGAAAATATTTTTAATATTAATGAATTGAAAATTTAAGTGAAACCAATTCAGTGGCATTGAAAATTTGACTTACAATTGGGTATGAATATGATTCAATGATGGACGTAAAAAAGTCAATATCTAAAATTTAAAATATTTTAATATAAACTTTAAATGGAAAAAAATAAATAAATTTTACAATATTATTTTAGGGATTTTCTTGTATTGATTTACAAAATGCTGGCATGCGACAATCCGGCGTTTACTATCTTCAAATAAGAGGGACAACATATTGGTTCCTAAAAGTATTCTGTGAACAAGAGATAGCTGATGGAGGATGGACAGTAAGCAAAAAATCGATAAATAATTTTTTAATGTATACATAAAATATTTATTTATTTTATCACAATCTACAGACATTAATTGCAAAGGATTTCCTTTACGTCTTATAAGTATGGATATGCATATTGCATATTGTGTATAAACGTATCAGAGGAGCTATAATACTCATTTTAAATGTAATTTGATTTTTTTTTTTTTGTATAAGTGTAGGCTCTGCACAACGTCTATGGTAAATCAAATGTTTTATTATACCGAGATTAGCTTTTATTTACTGCAATAAGTGCATATACATTTTATGATCATTTAATTTCAAATATATTATGAATCATTAAAGTTTCTATTATGTACCTACCTACATACAATTACTATCAAATGAACGATTTCCTGCGTTAAATGAAGAATTTAAATTAAATCTACTTACGTACTTCTGTACTTAATATTTCTTTTTTAAACCGATACCATATTTTACAAATTTTACTATGTTAACTTTGAAATGTATGGCAACCATCCGTTTTGAACCCACGCGCCAGTTGTACGTACATGAACCAACTAGCACTAGCCGACAAATAGCAAATGTTCGTAGTATTTATCAGCAAAATTATAGTAAGTACATTACTGTTATTCTATTCGCCCAGGCTTAAGAAAGCAAAGGGCCTCTACAATACCTCAAAATCTTACTCTACTTCTGAGAGTCTATTTACAAAAAATGATATGCCAAAAAGTATTTATAATGTAGATTCTCCTTAATAGTAATCCACATCCATTGCTGAACGCCCGCCCAAGTGTAACTGAATTCATTGTAGAACCTGTTTCGAAATGACGTTGCTCAGCACACCAATATCAATGTGTAACCAGTCTAATTATGTTTTGCTTAGCGCAATTTCAGAGATTCGCATTGGGGAATAGAAGACATTCCATCTAGGACACTCTATCGCGTACAATTAAATTTATCAATTAAACTCGTATGACTATACGGTGGTCACAACAATCTTGAAAAGAAAATACATGGTCTTGATATGTTTAAGATACTGATTGGAATACCATCCATTTTTCTGGAAATACTTATATGCTACTTATCGATTATACTGTCCCAGCACTGGAGATGCGACTTGAAATATTGACGACGCTAGTTATCGGCTAGTGCTTTAGGAAATTATGCGTATAATGTACATTATGTATAAAAATCCTGAATCATAAAATTACTTTGGACAGAGATAACATTTCCAGATGAATCAACTTGTAATGTCGTCCAGGGCGACCAGATCATCGGAATATTTTTCCAGGACAAATTACAAAATATTATTGATTATTATTTATTTGTATTTATTTGTTATTATTAATAGATTTCAACTATCTGTACAATTATAATTAGTCAAACAAAATAATTATCTAGGTAATTCAACGAAGGGACGATTTTGGTGAACCACGTGAGAACTTTAATCGAGATTGGGCTGACTACAAAAATGGATTTGGCGATCCAGCTAAAGAGTTTTGGTTGGGAAATGAAAACATATACATGCTGACGAATAATGAAGACTATGCACTGCGTGTAGAATTAGAAGATTTTGAAGGAAACAAACGGTAAGTAAAGAACAGTTGAAGGAGGATTTTTTGTGGACGTATTAAATACTTAATGTATACTATATTTAACTATTTTAGGTATGCTCAATATTCCCACTTTAAAATTCACTCCGAAGCTGATTATTACAAACTTGAAATTGATGGATACGAAGGTAATGCTGGTGATTCATTAAATGATCCATGGTATGGATCTAACAACAGTCCATTTTCAACATACAATCGAGATAATGATCGAAGTTCCTTAAATTGCGCGAGTATGCTGAAGGTATTTTATTGAACTTTTAATATTGTGTTGTAACAAATCTATAATCGATTTTTTGCACAGGGTGGTTGGTGGTGGAAGTCATGCGGTCGAGGGCTGAACGGTCTATATCTGCACGATCCACAGGATCTAACAGCTCGACAGGGTATTGTATGGTTCCGTTGGCGTGGATGGGATTATACACTCAAAAAAGCAACACTGATGATCAGGCCGAAGGGACCACAAGCAATGGTACCGACAACGGCGTGAATAAAAAAAAATGTTTAGGCGATGAAAGTCCCAACTAAATTTATTTAGTTATAATCCTGACCTGATGAAGAATAACACAAAACAAAAATTCGACGTCAAACATTTCGGATACAAAAATTTCAGTGGATAAAAAAAATAGTTTCGTTATTTTTTTTTTATTGCGACGAAACGTAGCGTACTACCAATGAAGAGGAAGATAAATTATCACAGTATTACGTTTAATTATTGGTTAACCAATTTTCAACAAGAAAAATCAGCTCATTTCAAATCATAATTGTTATTTTTGCACAACATTCATATCATATAAATTATTTTACGCATCAAATACACCCCCCATACGTTCATTACGTCATTATACTTTCATTTATCATTTTAAATTTACCAAGAGGATTAGGAGTGAATTTATTTTATATACAAATAGAACGTAATTGGAATGGTATTGAGAACCAAAGAGTTCTAACAAAATATGTAGAGGAAGAAATGTATTTATTCATCATTATAGAAATTCCACTTTTAATAGTTAAAAAGCCGATCGTTAAGAAGTACCTACCCACACAAAAAAGTTAAGCATATACTAAATACTATAATTTTAAATTCACATGCTAAGTAAAATTAAAATTTAGAAAATTTTAAAGTCACATCTAACAGAATAACTAAGTCTACGCTACACGTTTTGCTTTTAGTTAGGAAAAACACATCAGTAAATTTGCTAATTTCGATAATGATTTTTGGTTAATTGGTTGGTCTTTGTAGTTTTAGTAACTTTTTTCGTATATATGCGTTGTTAAATTTGTTTGGATGATTTTTCAAATTTTGAATTTTGCCCCTAACAATTTTTAACTATAGAGATATATATATACGAAAAAAGCTTCTATCACAAAACAAAAATTCTTAAAAAATATTCAATTCACCCATCGTATCTATTTGTAAAAAGAAAAGTGACGAAAAATATTGTAAAAAATACCAAACCCCAAAAAAATTATTTCAAAATCGTTACCTTATCTTATTCGAGTTCGAAATATGTCTGCTCATCTGGCTATTGAAAAGATTTTAAAACTAAAACCTAAAGGCGGATCACAAGATTTTTAAACGTTGCCGGAATTTCTTGGTTTCTTCACTTACATTAATATTATACTCCCTTTGGATGACAGTTGCTATTCGGGACTGCCAATTTTGGAATTATTTTAAATTGTTTTAATCTTCGTTCGTAATGTACATTTTATATTCTTAAAACTATACCCAATATACAATAAATCCAAAAATATTAACGTTTAAGAGACCGCTCAGTTAATTTTTTCGTTCTTTTTGGCAAATTTCATTCCAACACTTTAAATAAGCATACAGTGGAAAAATTGGTAAAATTAAAAAAGCGATTTGAATAACAATTGTCGATGGGAAAATACTATTAGAATACATAGTGACACCATAATTTCTAGAAACAAGAACACAAATAGTACAATAGAAATGTTAAAAGATAATTTGTAAATCTATGACTATGACAAAATAGTCTGCGTATCGATTCTTGTGAAACTTTACATCCGAAAAAGATTTAGCAAATAATTTAAATACTGTAGGTCACTTTAATTAAATATTTCACCAGAGCTTGATCTAAAAAATCGATTTAGCAAATTTACTGATATAAATACATACTATAGATAGATAACCCTCCATTACGTTCTATTTATCGAAAATTATTTAATTATTTAAACAAAAAGGTATATTAAATGTTTTTTATTGAAAACATTAAGAACCATCCTTATTTTCGTTTATAAGTTGCAGTAGGAAAATTCTGTAAATAATGTATCGTTTTTATGTACAGTGTTTAAATATTTTATATTGAATAGATTTAAATAAATAAGTTTATTTTTAAAAATGTTATGTTTTTTATTCATTCTATAAATATATACGATAAAGGAATTGACAATTTAATCTTTTAGAAACCCAAAACCTATGATGTCTAGTCTAGAGATGATTCTAGCCCAAAAATCATTTTCTTTCTTACGGGTGCATTTAATCAAGTCATAGGTTCATGCATATTAGATGTAATCGGTGTATTTTTTATAGACAGAGAAGTAAAGAATAAAACGAAGACAACTAAAAACGATGTGTGTGAATTTGTTGTGTTGCGTTGTTGTGTGCGGAAGTACAATATATCCTTGGAGTAGCATTAAACTATTGGCAATTAGTAAGTACCACCCAGTTCAAACACAAACCACTGTATGTGTAAATGTGAGTGATCGATCGAACTCATGCTCCACCAAGCCCTTTAACAAAGTTTCATTTAAGTGTTTCTGTATGTTTTTTGGAGCTCGGAAAACTTTAAATGTAGCACATCGCCGAACAACTATGAAATCTTTGGGCCAGTTAGTAGCATTTTTCGACCAGGAAACCAAAAATCTTTTAAAAAAATAGTTTTCCTTTACAACTGCGAAATTGTTCGTGAGAGGTTTCGCAATATTTGGTAGTTGACTTTGACCAATTGAATGCAGTAAATAAAACTACAGATAACTTACTAAGTTAGTAAAAAACTACAGATAACTTACTAAGTTACTAAGTTAGTAAGTTATCTGTGATAAGACCTGATCTTTTAATTTGGATATGCATGTAAATACTTATATGATTTAGTTATAAGTGAAGCACTGAGTTTGTTGATTAATAAATAAATTTTTCAATCATTTTATTCAGTCTATGAAATATCTGTGTACCTAGTAGTACATTTGAAAATTTGATAATTTATTTTTATTATCCATTATCAATTTGATCTGTTATTATTTACTTCCTTATGCTAATAGTTGCAGTTATTGTATTATTGAATGATTTGTCAGTAAAGATAACAGTGATAAGAATAATTGTCCTTCTGGGGAGGGGGAATTATTAGGGAGCCCCTTTAAATATTATTTTAGAGATTGGCTTTTCAGATAGTTTTTAATGTTTAATTTACATTATTACTTAGTTTATTAAGTTACCTATTTAAAACGTTGAATCACTTGTTGAATCAGTCTTTCACACATTACTACAAACAAATAACCACTGAAATACAATTTACTGCACTTGTAATATTAATGTTGTATGTTACTTTATTAAAATCTAAATATATTTTAATTCAAAATACCTTTAAATTGCTTTATTTTTTATTTTTAATATACAAACAAGTCAAACCTCCGGCAAAGTCCCTTTGACACCGCTTAGCAACGCAGAAAAATAACATTCTTGTGGATGGTGGAACGTGGAATAGATGACAGAACACTTTAAAGGTTTTTTGTTATTCCATCAATTGTTTTAAATTGTTTTTCATATATAATAAACCTGTCTGTTATTATCACTATTATCTTTTTTCCATATTATACGCTATACGGTTAGTTTATCAATTTAATATCCGAAAAGAATACAAATAGTGGCACCATAAATTATTCTCCACATTTACCATAGAGTAGTTATAATACTTTATGAAACCTTGTAAATGTATTTAAACGCGTCAAACTTCATTCTATTGAAACACGTGTAATACGTTCCACAGTTCTTTTTGACTTTCTAAATGTCAAAATAAAGTGGTGTAAAGAAATATAAAATCTTTTCAAAAAAGTTCACAAAAAGAAAAATATGATTGAATTAGAAGATTCACTATTGGACAAACCAACCGAAGATGAACAAGTTTCCGTTGAAGTTAAAGAAGAAATCCCAGATGAAACACCAGCAAAACGACAACGTAAGACATCCTCTAGCTATTGGAATAAAACTGACCAAGAAGATCAATTGATGGATTTAGTATTTGGTGGCAAAACAAAATTCTTAACTAAATTGGAGGAATCTAGTGATACCGACAATACATCAACACAAAAAAAGCAGCGTCAACCCGCGTGGCATGATTCGGGCGATGAGGGAGTAGATGTTGATGATGTTATTGACTATGGTAAAAAAGGGGCACCATTAGTGCATAAGGAAGGAAAGTACTCCAATTTGCTACAGAAAAATTTCCAAAACTTATTTGGCACACCAGCATGGGCCACATTAGACAGAGATATTGAACCAGATTCCGATGAGGAACTTTTACAATCGGTCGGTCATTTACAAAAACCAACTCAATCGCGATTGATGCAAACCACCCTTCAATATAAGCGACTTAAAGATTTAAATCGAGCAACATATTCCGAAGGTCCCGGCATCAGTTGCGTTGAGTTTCATCCGACATCAAGTGTGGCAATAGTTACGGGAAAAGCTGGAATTGCAAGTATCTACTCAATTGATGGACTAAAGAATGAAAAACTTCATAGTATTGCGTTTAAAAATTTCCCCATCAAATGTTGCCGTATCAGTAAAAATGGCTTGGAAGCAATGGTTGGCAGTTCAAAGAAGTTTTTCTACACATATAACCTGATGACCGGTGATACACAACGCATATTTTTGCCCAAAGATATAACGAAAATTACCAACTTTGAGATATCACCATGTGGTAAATTTATCGCTGTCATTGGACGTTTCGGTGAAATACACTTATTGAACGGTTCGTCTAAGGAGTTAATTTGTACCGTTAAACAGGAACATACCTCGACGTCTGTAACATTTTCCATGGATTCAACGAAATTATTTTCGCACAGTTGCGACGCTGAAATTAGTATTTTCGATATTCGTACACAGAAATTAACTCATCGATTTATAGACGATGGATGCATAAATGGTTCTAGCATTGCGTTGAGTCCAAATGGCCAGATGTTTGCCAGTGGCAGTGAACAAGGTGTTGTTAATATTTATGATTGTCAAACTATTTTTGGATCATCAACTCCGGCCCCATTGAAAACGGTATTTAATTTGACAACCGGCATCACATCGACTCGATTCAATCATACGTCCGAAATGCTGGCAATTTGTTCCAAAGAGATAAATGACGCCGTGAAATTGGTACATTTTCCCAGTGGCACAGTGTTCAGTAATTTTCCGGATTTCCAGGCAAAAATTGGCAAACCAAATGTTGTATCATTTTCGCCACAAAGTGGATATATGGCTATTGGCAATTTGGCCAAAGAAGTGCCACTGTTTCGGTTGAAACATTACAGTAATTATTGAATAAATTTTTTTTTACACAATCAAATGAATTTTTAATTAAGATCTTTAGAACGACTTAATTAAGGATTCTTTAATGATTTGTACTTTGCTTAAAATTATAAAAAAGTTCTACGGGACCACTTTAGTTAGATGACTCATGTCATATTTAGACATGTTGTGTACACCGATATGCTTCCACCAATGAAATTCTAAATGCAAGCAAGCGCCAAGGAAAAACTTTTTTTCCTTCACACATTTTCGATTGTGTTTTTTTCCTTCCTTGTATAACTCTTATCTATCCAAAGATTGACTTTTTCTTTATGATTTTATGTTTTATTAGCTCTCCATTTTACGAAGTTAACAAGATATTGAAAAATAGAAAATTATTCGCCTACCTGAAATGAAACCTTACGTTTTACCCACACGTGGTAGGGTCTACTAGATGCTAAAATCTTTCCGCTCCAGTAAAGGCTCAAGCCCATCCGGCTGTCTACTGTTAACATCTTATTAATGGATACACATTACTAGCGAGGTTCTTTCTATTTAATTTCTTTCTTTTGTATATTTCGTTCTATTCTCTCACTTCTTTTTGAAATGTTCTCATCTTGATAAGGTGCATCAGATCAGTTGTGAGTTCTCGACTATTTTCTCTGTGTAAAAATTAAGTATTAATGATCTGTAATTCGTTTTTAAATTGCATGATAGGCTTAACCAAATAGAAAACCAGAACCTTCGACCCAGTAAAGAAGGGAAAAAGCGCACGAATATTGCAGTTTAATCTTTTTTTTCTGGTTAACCCTTTCATGTCATTATTTTTTTTTTACCTTATTTTTTTTCAATAAACTGAAGAAAAATATTCACCATAAGGTGAAAGTTTCCTACATACTTAAAATGAAATTAATTAAAAAATTATTTCGAAATATTGTTTTCATATTCTTTAAAGTTGCCGTATGTTATGACGAAAGGTCATACATAGGTCATATATACATAATACAAAATTACGAAAGGAACCATTTATTGAAGTATTACCTTCTACATATATTATAAATTTTTTTATTTTTATTTAAATGTTAAAGAAAAATTAAAATTTCACAGATAAAATATTATGCAAATTCTTCAACGTGTTTAGTTAATGTATTTTCCGAAATTGCCACATGTCACATTTATTTTTGTTTAATTCAATATTTATCCAGATCAAATTTTGGTTGAGAGAGTGAATCTCCAAATAAATATGTAAATAAACAAATCACGGTCCACTGGCCAAACGTATCTAAATTTCTAGTCTAGATATATTAAAATTATTGATCTGAACCCGACAATCATGACAATTTAAGTCAAAAAAAAAAAAAAAAAAAAATATTAAAATAGGGGAAAACAAAAAAAAAATTGTTCATGTATGTAATGTTTTTGCTCTATTCAAACACAAAAACTTACACATTTTTTTTCTTTGTCTTTTTTTTCCGTTAATATTTGGAAGGGTGGGATTATGACGTTCAATTGAAAAATATAAACTTTTTTTTGTTTGTTTGTTTGTTAAATATACTAACAAATACGGTGACGGCTATTTTATACTGTCCACCAAAGTGGGGGAGAGAAAAAGAAAAAAAAAATTCTTAGTAATCACGATATTTATCAAATGATCTTAAGTACAGGGGATGCACCATTTCACTGTTGTAAACGCAATTGTCTCTATGCACATAGTTGCGTAGGTTTTTTGGTAACTCATCCAATCTTGGTAGTTCGTATTTTTGGTTTAATGGACAAGATCGGGGAATGGTAATATTATTACATGAGCTACTATCGGACGATGTATTACTCAAATACGGTGATGATGACGTAGTAGTTGTTGTTGTTGTTGCTGTTGTTGTAGTTGTTGATGTTGTATCGGATAATTCCATTTTTTGATAAAATAATATATACGGTGTGTTGGGTGGTTGGAGCCGCAACAAATCTAACAATGAGCAACTGTTAACAAATGTATCTTCAAATTTGTACCATGTATTCGGTTGGATGGCTCCATATGTAAAATAATGACCAGCATCTAATGTTATACCCGAATGAACGACAGCCGCATACAGTCGATAGTTTATTAATCGATGCTCCCCCGATTGATCGTTTGATTCAATCTTTACAGTAATTTCTTCATCAAGTTTAACTTTATGCATTAATTTTGTTCTTATATTGTCCTTTTGATTGTATTTGAAATATTTTAATGTTAAAATTAGATACGCCGGTGCATTCAATATGTTTGTATATCGTTCACCATCGCACAGTGTTTTGCATTGATCGCACGAATATTGATTATCGTTATTCAATTTTTCCGTTGAACAATTAAAGTCCAACAAATCTTGTACCGAAAAACTGGATGTGGTCATTTCCGTTTCGGGAAATGACAATTGAAAATCACGAAACGCATCGCCCTGTGTACTTTCGTTGCCACAATTTAAACATTTGTATGTTACCGAAATGTTGCCACTAAATAATTTCTGTATTAATGTTTTTGGTATATTTGGTGGTGGTGATGGTGATCGTGCTGATGTCGTTATATTTCGATTTGCTGATGTAACAATTGCGTGAGCGCCTTGTCGTTCGTCACAATTTAATTCAATATCACCATTTGTTTTTATCTCATCAACGTCCATACGTTGAACATCGCCATTAATCGGATATATATTTAGTAAATTTTGTTGGTTAAAATTGTTTTCGGCAAGTGCTTGGTGTAAATGGGTTTTTTCCTGTTCATGTAATGTATCCAAAAGATGTCCCAAAAACTCTGAACTATCTTGTTGATGGCCAACTTTAAAACTGGATGGGCATGCTGAAGAAAAAAATGATGACGGCACTAGGGATGGTCGAATCGAATGGATTAGTAGCGCAAGAAGTTTTTGTATATCATTAAATAGTGGTCCACGTACATTTTCTAGTAAAATTTCTCGGCTAAATCTGTAAAGTAGATAAAAATCACGAATAAGAAATCTAAAATGGCCTCTATTTTTAATCATAGTATTCTTGCTTCGATAGTTATTGAACGTTTTTTTTACCAACAAACTAACATAAACCATGCCAGAGTTGAATTTATAAATTCGCATAAACTCTCCGGAAATTTATAATTTTGCACTTTTAAACGAACCGCCAAAAAAACGGTGAAGTTTGGAACAGCCTCTAATTTTTTCTTTTCTTTTAATAAATCTCTAGAAGCGGCTATGAACATCCTATCTTTCTCACCTTTTGTCACCAGATTTGCTATTTTTGGTAAAAAAACAAGTGCTTGAATTGCTAAATGAATTGCTAAATGACTTATGAATGTATAAACAAAGTCAATATAGTCAGTTCAACTGACCCCACCTAACCAAACACAAATAGCCACAACTTTTATTCCCATTGCAAATAAAGTAAACTTACTGTTTTGTCACCACCAATGCTTGTAGTATGCTGTTCATGTAGCAAGTGTTACCCAAATTCACCAAACCAACCATACAATTTCTTTGACGAATTGAATATTTGCCTTCAAGCTAGAATGATAAAAATGTTGAGAATTTTTTTATATTTTATAACTATTTTGTAAATATTACTGTTGCCTGATTATTAATGGTTTCTAATATTTTTTTTAATTCATCGTCATTCGAAATAGTTATTTTTGATGCATTCAATGCTTTCCGTAAAACGTCTGGATCTTTTACATACAAAAATAATGTTTGAAGGATAGGCGTTGCATTTCTGCGAGAATATGGAAATACAAACGATTTCAGAATTATTTCAATATTATCCTTTGCAATGTCGTTAATAAGATTGAATCGATTTTGTAGCTGCAAATCAAAAATCATGTGAATTACATTTATTTAACTAAATTTGTTGCTTATAAAACACCTTTGAATTATGAATGATTTTAATGATCCAATTTTCGATTGCATCGATAAAAAATGAACAACGCAACCACTGGCATAATATGCCAACACCTTGTCGTATTTCATCATCAGTATAGTTTTGTTCTGGTATTAATGATTGTAGTTGAACAGAAAAACTGTTTAAAATTACACCAGCTGCTCCATACGGTTTACCTATGTATGTTTAAAGATTTATCCAGATGAAAAAAAAAAGAAATCTTTCCAAAATTACCTTTATTTAGTATGGTCAAAAAGAATGATCGCAAAATTGATAGTTGCTCAGTTTTATTAATAGGCTGAAAGAAATTTTTGAAAAAATTATCCACTTGAACAATATCTTGTTTGAATTTCTTAATCAATTCGGTTGTACTGGGTACTTCAATATGGCCTGGAAAAAAATACTCTTCATCTGATGATTCATCAAAATTGTTTCTTTTACTTACATAGCAAAGATGTAAGATTGATAAATATTTTATATCTATCTAACTCGTTAAATGATGAATCAATTTCAATCTTCGATAAATAATTTAACACCATCTGGAGAGTGCGCGTTTGTTTTCGCGGTTTTTCTTCATTTTCATTATCGATAAATTGCTGTGTGATAGCCATACTGTAAAGAAATGTATAACTGGTTAATATGGAATTTACCTTATCATAAACATTAATAAGGATTCGATGGCTTTTACTAGTGCCTCAGCACCAGAGGTACAGTTATTACGATTAAGAGTAAGGATTATCAAATAGCTAATAATTTCATTAAAATACGGATAATCTATTAAGTTTGTGTAAATTAAAATTTCAAAATTGACTCGTTTTACAAGGCAAAAAAGTTCGTAATTTTGTTCTGTTTGTTCCAAACGCTTACACATCCTTTCCCCCTTCCTCAACTTGGCTACCATGATCTTTTGGGAACATTTTTGGAATTTCATTTATTCATTTCATATTATTGTTCTTAGTTACGCTTACAAATTCATCGTTAGCATTCAATATAATTAGTACCATATCAATCTGTTTCGTTCCAGTACCTGCACTTTGACAATAAATCTTAGAAAAGCTATATATTTAAACCTTTTTCATTTTGATAAGTTATTGGAAGATAATGAAAGTCCGCCAAATCCATATTAAAGAGAAAGTACTAAAAGAGTAGCTACAATTAAAAATCTTAACCCTTTTCCACCAATGAAAAATGTGCATTGATATGAAATGGAAGGGGCAATAATAACAAATTCGAACATTTTCTGAAGCATTTTCCAATGGTGAAAGGAAAATCTAAAATGTATAAATAAAAAATCCAAATGGCGTCTAAATTGTTGAAGAACCGAGTAAGGTTTAAGAAGTTCATCATACAATGTCGTCATCTATTTAAATTTAGTAAACAAAACATACAAACGACCAAATTTGTTGCTCGCAGAACATAAACATATTTTCCGTTATATAATAACTGCATAATCAAAACACTAAAAAACATAAAGAGAAAGTAAGAACTACCTAATAATAGATGGTGAAACAATTTCAGCTAGGAAGATACAACTTAGCCCTTAAGTGTCAAAAATTTCTTTTTGTCAAACTCGAAGTTTCCAAAATAGAAATGCAGTAAGTGCCTAGCTATAAGGAATATTGTTAATGAACACATATAATTAGAATTATATTCAATGTATCAAGGCAAACCTACCTAAAAAATAATTTTTTTTACAACGAATAAAGGTTATGTCACTTTTATAATTTTTATATCACTTTCGTGCAATATAACACGCAATTTCAACAATAAATATTATTAACAAATAGTGTAACTGGTAATCCCAATCATTTTTAGCACAATCAACATGGAAAAAAGGCAAACGAAACTCGAAACATTGGAATAATTCACAAAATATTTAATTTCTTCACTTTTGCAATGACAAAAATTAACAAATGACGTCGAGTGAAAAAATATGTCAAAAAATATAAAAGGATATTTTAGTTAGGTCACGTGATTATTTGGGATCAAATAATACAAGCAGGGTTTTCGAACCAACTTGCGGATCATATCACGTCAAAAAAAAAGTTTGCCATCTCTTTTAATTTAACCAGCAAGTAGAGTAGTAGAGAAATAAAAATAAACACTGTTTTTTAAATCCATGCAGATTTCCACCACTATACAACAATGGCGTTACAATATTTTCCAAAAAACTTTATTTTGCACTGAATTTTATTGTTTTAAATTTAAAGTAAACAATAAATTTTTCGTGCTAAATCGTTTTTGGAATGGTCTCATAAAGACTTGTTCAAAAAATGTTGTAACGGTTCATTTTATTGAAATTAGACATGAATGTCTGTATGTATATAACAAAATTTAGAGCAGGACAAAAATTAAAATAATTAGTATGTTAAAGCGAGAAAAATGTTTTATTTTTCATGTTTAAAAAATTGTAATCCATAATCCGTAAATCCGTAATTAATTCTTATTATGTACCTCAAATACTAATTGAGTAATTGGATTCGCCAAGAGTACCTGATTGTTTTATTTACCCAAATACTGCACATCACTAGCGCAATGGTAAATCCAAAACAAAAGAGAGTGAATTTTTAAGATTTTTCATAGAAAATTCTTACTCCAGGCCGGCATCTTATCTTTTTTTATACCAGAGCTTTTATTTCGTTCAATGGTTTTGCGTATTCTTTGGACGGCCTCTTCTTCAGTTTCCTTGCGGATTTCAGCGAAGAGAAAATTTCGCGATATCATCCTTGGGTCTTATGGTGTGGCCAATCCGGTACCACTTTCTTCGTTTAATCATCAAACTCAAAGGACGACATAGTAAGTATAAAAATAATTTTTTTCTTTCATTTCTAAAATTTAAAAAAAATATGAACTAAAAAATACGGACAGTAAAAAAAACAATAAAAATCTCAAATACCTAGTTATTTGAATTCCCTATTATCTTTTTATTTTAATTTTATTTACCATACAAGTTAATAAGCCCCATCTAATTCAGAATTGTTTAGTTTAGAGATAGTAATTTCAACCAAATCCAAATCTTATTATGTTTTCCAATAATAGTTAGCTATTGATACCAAATGCATGTCTGGATCTATTAAACTTGAAGGGCTCCTTCACGAGTCAGTCAGCCAAGATTAATGTTCTTCGTTATAAAAAAAAAAACCAATTAGTATTAGAGAGATTTTAATTTTTGTTTTCAGCGTTCAAGATCAGCTAATGAAAAATTTTAACTAAAATAGTATTGTGTAGTCGAATAAAAAATCATTTTAAAATTAGGGGTTTCCCTCACTGTCTTTTCCCATATCTTTGCGTGACCAGTATGTCAATATTTTATGTTTATAACTATATGAAAGTATTTTTCGGTTTTTCTTTTTTTAATCATAATTATAATTTTAATGTAGAACGAGAACTGCTGGATGTGTTCACCAGTACTCTAATTGTAGCCCTGAGAATGGTTTTACATGGAATACTGAAAGGTTGGCAAAAGTAGTTATAGTTAAGTTTTTTTAGATATTTAGGTATTAGTAAAAGTGATCCAAAAAGGTCAAAAGATTTTAATCTTGTAACGGATAATACAATTGATATGCTATTAATCCGACTTAGCATCATATAATAACGTCAAATGACATTATTATGATGATGATGATGAATGAACTATATTTTTATATTGGTATTCATCTGCCATTTCCACCATCCCCCCCTCCATTTTATTTCAAAAACCTTTTAACGTAAGGTGAATATATTTTAATTTCGATACCATTCTGGTAAAAAAAAAATTGCTTTATATGCATAGACAAGCTTATTTAGAATATATTTAGAAATGCTATTTTTCCATTGTCAGGATTATCCTAATTTAAATTCTGTCTTTCTTCTCTCATTTTTCTACTACCTCGGTGAAATTTTAAACAAAAACCGACTTTTTGGCATTATTCAAATTATTCGAGTAAACACATAAAAATCAAATAATGTTTTTGTACAATGAAACAA